>JAECUM010023196.1:0-52943 GCA_016617855.1 Megalonaias nervosa | reverse complement strand
GTTGACTATTATGTGTGCGTCAACAAGATTCCCAGAGGCAATTCCTTTGACAAATATTAAAACCAAAACTATAGTAACAGCTTTGATGAAGCATTTCACTCAATTTGGCCTTCCCAAATCTGTCCAATCTGGTCAAAGGTCAAATTTTATGTCTGGAATTTTCCAGCTTCTTATGCTTGAATTTGGCACTCCGCAGTTCAAGTCAAAAGTGAAACTATGGTTTCACCGAACATTACTTGAGAGAACATTTGAGTCCTGTAATAGAGTTCATTCTCTCTTGCTCATTCTTCAAAATTTTATTCAAATTAGATTTTACGGTCTTTACAAAGTAAAGAAGAAAATGAATGAGTTAAATTATAATAACAGTACTCTGATCTAAATAAATTAATGGAGTACTAGTATATTGAAAGAGATAGCCAAGTAAATCATACAATTAATTTAGTTGTACATGTCCCACCAACTGAGGATTTAAGTGAAGAAATTCAGTTGGACATCGTTGATCTTGGAGCAACAAATCTTCGGAATTCGGAAATTATGAAAGCTCTAAACCAGAAACTTTTACATTTTGCAAGAACAAGAAAGAAATGAACTTAAACAGTTATTATTCGAATATGAGCACTTGTTTCCGGATATTCCTACGAGGACAAACAAAATTGTTCATGACATTGAAATTGTAGATTCAAAACCTGTGAAACAACACCCATACAGGATGAACCCTCTCAAACAGGAATACTTGAAAAAGGAAATTCAGTATTTGCTGGAGAACGATTTCCTAGAGCCCAGTAAAAGTGATTGGAGTTCACCATGCATACTTGTTCCGAAACCGGATAAAACTTTCCGTATGTGCACTGATTATAGGAAGGTGAACAGTGCGACAAAAATAGATTCATTTCCCTTACCAAGAATCGATGACTGTATTGATAAAATTGGAAATGCCAAGTACGTCACCAAATTTGACCTTCTGAAAGGATTTTGGCAAATTCCACTAACGGAAAGAGCAATGGAAATTTCAGCATTTGTGACTCCAGATGGACTCTATCAATATAAAGTAATGCCATTTGTAATGAAGGGTTCCCCAAGTACTTTTCAACGCTTGATGAATATGATTACCTCTGGTTTAGATATTTGTGATGCTTACATCGATGATGTCATCATCTACAACGACACCTGGAAAGAACATCTTGCAACGATTCGGAAATTCTTCGACAGACTCACTGATGCAAATTTGACAATCAGTTTATCTAAAGTGTGTTTTGCCGTGCTTGTGTAACTTTTCTAGGACATATTGTGGGACATGGTCAAGTTAAACGTATAGATGCTAAGGTCAAGGCTGTCTCTGATTTCCCTGTACCTGTCAGTAAAAAGCAACTGATGCGATTTTTGGGTATGGCCGGATACTATCGGAAATTTTGTTCCAATTTTTCTAATGTTGCTGAACCCCTGACAAAACTTGTTAAGTAAGAAAAACAAGTTTCTTTGTACTGAAAAATGTCAGGAGGCTTTTGATAGGTTAAAAGGTATTACATTACCAGTATTTTTAGCTCGCCTTGGTTGAGACGTTTTCTAAACACTAAGCGAAAATGATTGGCTATTACCAAGGGCATTTTCGGCGCACATGTTAGCTAAATTGTAAATAGCCTTTCGTTTTTATATATTTTCAGCGTGAGAATTTGATTCTTAGATAGGGCTATTCTAGCTACTTGCTAAATGGCATTTTTTTTTTTTATTGCGCTGTTCAAATTAGTGGTCACGTCACCCTGTCACGTGAGCCGCTATGTGATCTAAAATCGAGTCTTGAAACAGTCATTTTGCTAGTAGATTGATCAGTCGTATTTTAAACCTTGAGGGCTCAATAGGTTTTTATTGTTGTTGCCAGTTTGTTCTGAAGTTCGTCTGTTTTTGGGGATTTAATAATTCATATTCTCTAGAAAACAAAACAAGTGCTTTTCTTTATGAAAATTCTGGGACAAGGACGTTTAGTGGAAATTTAATCTGCAATTCTAAACAAAACATTATAAACTGTGTTTCAACGAGTAATTTTTGCCGTTTGTACAACGACCTCATCTGACGTCATCGCCTTTCCATATTGGAATTTCATCGAGATTCGAACCTGGATTCAATTGGAACTGTTTAGTGATAGGACCTATATTTTTCAATCCTAGGATTAAATTTTGGATTATATTCACAAACCGTAAGTCCTATTTTCTGATTTTTAAGTTGTTTTCCGGGGAAATAAATCATTTTTGTTAAATATACAAAGCTTGTTGGGTTCACTCTTTTCACACTTGTACGAGCCTACACGCAACAATGATACATCGTTGTCTCTTCGAGTTCATTTGTTCATTAAATTTTCTGTATCGTACCATACATAGTGTGAACTGCATGTGTATCAGTTGTATTAAATGTTAAAAGAATAAACTACTGAAGCCACGAAATTTGTCGATATATAAATATACTCCCTATGCAGGACTTCGAAAATGTGATGAATGAAACATAAGATAGCTTTACCACCATTAAACTATCCAGTTTGCCATGAATTTGTTTAAAAATAAGTACTTTTACAAGATTACGATTACAAACATTAGTTTTAAACCCATGCTTAGGAAATGTACACTTGTTGGCCTCATGGAAATCAAACCTTTTGTTTTATCAAGAGATTCAGTCTTTCAGTATTTATACAGAATCACTATTTCATATCCTGTAGTTTCTAATTTAAGGTGTATTTTAGTATTTATATAGTCGATATTTCGTGACAAACTGTAAAGATCACTTTCGCAAAACCCATAATTATTGGCAATATGAGGGGCCCGGAGTGACCAAGTGGTCTAAAGCGCTCACCGTTCCGGATCAATGTCATCTCACCTCTGGCTGCGTGGGTTCGAGTTTCAGGCTCGGCTAACGTGGGTGCGTGGGAAAGCTTGCCAGTAGCTTCCCGTGGGTCAGTGGTTCTTTCCGGGGTTCTCCAGAGATCTTCCTCCAACATTTATACTGGCCGCCATGTACAGCCTATCTTGTGCTTCAAAATGGCGTTAAACCCTACAACAGCAATACTGGCAATATGCAGGAAAGAAGTTGAACGACAGAAATTCCAGTTGATATATTGTGCTTGCAGTTCAGTGACAGTTCAACGAAAGATTCATAATTTAGAATTGGATCACGCCTGTAAAATTCCTTAACTGACTGCGTCGTTGTGATTCATAACTGTTCAAAGATAAAAATTTGCATCGACATCATCAATCAGATACGTTGTACTTATGATTAGCTGTAAAGATAAGTTTTGTAAGAAAATTTTATACAGTTCGTGCAGAAGATAACTTTGTGAAGTTGTTTACTAGAAGTAAATACACAAAAATTATGTATAGTTTGTACAGATGATAACTTTATGAAGTTGTTTACTAGAAGTAACACATGATGCAAATTTAATATTTATGTGAAATCAAAAAGGAAAATTCTTTAAAGTTAAGCGATGATGTCTCAGAATATTTCCTACGCATAGGATTTGAAAGCATCTCTTAACAGTTGTTAGCTACCATTTGCCTAATTTTTGGCTTTCACATTTATGTCCTATCAATACAAGAATGGTACACAAGTGACCGAACTTGTGAACGAATTCCAAATAAAATTATGAAGTATGTGAGATGTGTATTGCCCGTACAAAGTACAGTTATCAACTAAAAGTTTCATAGAAAATGTATTGAAAAGTGTGATTATTGGCATCTTTTGGGGATATTATAGGGTTTACCTGTCAGCTCACGCCAGTATATTTCTGACACTGCGATACTGGTGTTTGCCTCAAATTTATCAAATTAATTTGTATTATTTTCTTGTGAATCTTATGTAAGTTTAATGTTTTTCTTCGGACGGAACACTTTTCTTTAATATCAATTTAGATTTATTACTCATTAGGTAAGACTTAGGTACTTATATTGCCACTGACTCTGATGCGATTGTCCTGCTCAGTCAAGCAATTATGGTCATAAAATAAATATGATATTCGTTCAAATTTGTACTTTTAATACACCAAGACATTGAAATACATATACAAAGATATATAATTCTTAATACGGATGCGGGAGGTCTCGGGTTCGAACCCCGGCCGAGTCATGCCAAAGACTTATAAAAATGGTACTAAGAACTGCCTCACTGGGCGCTCGGCATTAAGAGGTTAGTGTTAGGACTGTTCGGCCTGGTGTCAGGATAATGTGACTGGGTTGGACATGATACTACATGTCTGCGGCAAAAATCGTGTTACATTCATCATAGACCTAACGTTAACATCAAACATCCATAACTCAAAGATAAGCTTTCAGATTTCCTTGATATGTACGCAGACTCGTACAGTGTTATAGGACATAAGCATAAACATGGTAACTAGTCCATTCTATGGAATCTGATCAATTATAAACAATCCCAGTTTGACAAACTCTTTGGTTGAATATACATTTCACTGGTATCCTG
This sequence comes from Megalonaias nervosa, assembly GCA_016617855.1. Lineage (NCBI taxonomy): Eukaryota > Metazoa > Mollusca > Bivalvia > Unionida > Unionidae > Megalonaias > Megalonaias nervosa. The sequence continues at coordinate 48,485 of JAECUM010023196.1, read as the reverse complement.
CTTAACAAAACATGTCAGAAGTAATTAAAACCTATACGTAAAGAACCACTCTTATCTACTCCTATAGATTTGATATCAAATGTGCAGGTCGTGTATACATCATTAATATAATTTCAAAACCGTATGCAAATATAACTGCCGGTCGTAAAGGTTGTTCTTTGAGCAGGTATTGGAAGACACAAGCAATGTCAGTAAACCATTACCTCATCCACAAAACATCAAATTTTATTGCAAACTTAGACACATGTTTTGTGTAAGGTATATGTTTGCTTTGTAAAGTATGTAGCGTCACTGCCGTTATTCAAGGTCAATTAGTCAAGAAAACAGTTTTCTTCACAGTGGTAAGAGCAATGCACTTTAGGCGGGCATTGTAACATCTGCACAGGCATATGGGTGCATTCTGACACTTACAGAGTATGTTATCAGTACTTTGAGCTTGGCCAACAGTTGTCCACTTTAGTTTCCATGGAGATTCAACTTTCCTCTCCCAATCTCAGTCTGCGGTACTTGATAGCGGTACTTGATACTTTTAAATCTCTTTGCAGCATCTTCTCCATGTTTGTCCTCTCCGTTCCTCTGCACGCATTGTGTATTGTTTTGAGAGCTGTCTGAATTGGTTGCATATTCTCCAGGACTCATGACCGTCTTAAAAGCAGATGATGTCTTGCCTCATTTACTTTGCACAATCCGCTGATTCTATCATGACAAGATACCGCGTGTTTCACTGTCAGGGATACGAACTATGGTCTCTGCTAGCGTTAAACATCTGTAACATTTAGAACTACAGTTCATGTGTCCCAAACTAACCTTTTACCTTTCCCCGGAAAGAACAAGGTCACATAATAAGCGGGAAATGCATGACATATTGTTAATACCTTAGCTTATTTTGTGCACAAGGGGTTGCATTCCGTGTGTAGCAACCCTCCTCCTCCTCAAACGTTTGTCTGCTCTCTGATTGCTGCCTTTACGCCCTTTGCGATGCAGGCATCGGGCATCCCATACTATATCCAGGATCTCCAGATGTTCTAGGTGTTGCAAGATATATGGCAGTGGTGATGTTGTCTTGGAATGTTTGCGAGGTTTCTGGTAAAATCATTGAACGATCACGGCACAGTCCAATACCACTGCAGCCACTTACGCTGTTGCATCAGAAGATTGTGATCATGTCTCTTTATATACAGGTAGCGCTGTTTTTTAGTCAGGTCTCATGTCACCGCTCCTTGAAAACGAAGAGGGCCATGGTTGATTCTCATACTTACAAAAGTTCTTCGAGATTGCCGTTTTGCTACTAGAGTGCATGTACAGTATGGAGAAATAAAGCACGAGCATCCTTCACTGTTGCGACCTGAGCCTTCTGGTTTCGTTGAACTTTCTTTCTGGAGAATAATGGCAGCTTGTTCATCAATATTAGTTCTTTAATTGGTTTGGATCGCTTAACAGATCAGAGATCGTACTGTTCCTAACCCAATTTGTATGCACCTTTTGACATTTTCCATTACGCCCTTTCTATCCAGATTTACTAATGTTCTTTCTAAAAGGGTTTCCCTTGTTATCAAGGACAGTCGCTAGGGATGATACTTCCTTGACAAAGGATTCTTGTACACCCGGTATATTCATGGTTGATTTTTGCATTCATTGGTGATGATGGCCTCTTCAGACTCCGAAATCATCCAGGATACATTAGGTTCTGCCACCATCCATCAACGGAGTGCTGAAGGGTTATCTGTCAGCCCCATTGTACCTCCATCTCCTTTCATTAGGGCGTCGACCTTTTTTATGGACCTGAACAGAGAATGTTTTATGGGCTACAAATCGTCCTGAACGGAACAAAATGGTATGCTGCTGGGCGTATGGCTGGTAAAGAACACATATCTGTCACGTGAACAGTGAGCCACCGTGTACAATTGACGGGATCTAGGCTATATACTGATTGCACTAGCTGCACAAGTGATTCCAGATCCTTTGTGAGGTTTGCTTCCCGAATTGATTCCACCAGCTGGGGTATGTAAAGTTCCATTTTAAGAACAATTGACCAATATTGAAATTGGGGTGGTTCAGTTGACATTTTCTCACACCAGTCAGTGAAATTCAAAGGGTCTTCATCATTTGGCGCAGTTTCTCTGTATCTCGCATGTATCAGGTGCTGCAGGATGAAGAAAGCAGCTGTTATGATTTGGTTGTCATTCCTGATCCTAGTAAAGTGTGCACCCCTGATCAAGGAATCAGCTACTCCATATGTAGGAATACCAGCATTACAGATGGCAGCTGTCCATTCACATCCTCAAGCCAGTCTTCTAAGGTCTTGAATGCAGAAAGTTCAATATGGAGTGCGCCAAACACGACTAGGAATTTTCCTTCGCTAAGAGTGTCAGGAAAATTCCACTGGATTTTGTTTAGGAACAGTAATTAGTGGTTGATCCGTAACAACCATTGGCACCTGGTCTGGGTTGAAAAGCAGCCTTGTCCACGTTCACGTAATACTTTGTCTTGGCAACTAAATATGCCTATTCCAGAAAAAGTAACATGCAGACATCTGTTCTTGTATTGTCTGTTAATAGTGGCTACATTGAGACATCGCCCATGAAAACTTCGTCTTTGGATTTTAAATAAACAAAGTAGCTGTCTCCGATGTTCTAACCACTCATACTCCTTAGCTGGTGCATTGGCTAGACTAGGCACTTCTGGTCCTGCTGTAGGAGTCACAATGGGATCGGGTTTGGACAGAAATGATGGAGGCGCATTGGTGTATGAAACAGGCAGTGCATCAGTCTTTTTTCTCATCTGCACACTTCTATCAATCACACCAGGTGCTGTCCCTTGAGATTCCATTGTTAGGTACTGCGTCAGATTTGTTGCTGTTGTAGAGCTTGGAGTACGGCCCATATTTCGACAGCACTGCTGTGAAGAAATATACGGGAACCTTAAGGTGCACATCACTTCTTCATCATAAACTGCACACATTTTCTTGGTTCTGTCAGTAGATATGGCAAGAACATGATAATAAGAAAATGCACAACCCTATGTTGTAGAGACCGTCATCAATGCCTTGCGTTCTTGTTTCTCTGTGGATCGTTAAACAAGATGGATCGATACTAATGTTTCTGTTTATCTGTTGTGTAGATAGCTTGCGGTGGAGGATGCTTGCATGGTTTCATTCTGTTAAACACCTTAAGTTGTGAGATGGTTCGAAATGCAGTTGATTGATTCTATTATGCCACAAATTACTCTTTTATGCCTGGTCCATTCAGTAGCATACTCACTAGTTTAGTAATGGATACATGTACAGATTGATCTTGACAGTCTGCAGGAAATCTTCCATGGAAGATGACATGTTGATGGATGATTTTGGCTGCTTCTGGTGGTGTTAATGCCTCTGAATCAAAATCCAGAGCACATGCATGTTTTGAGTGCTGCTCCAATATCTTGGTCAAATGATATTAGGACTTCACAGATTTGTTTATGAGTTCTCAGATCCGGAAAAGCTGCCAATATTCGGATTTTCAGTCTTGTGGTGTTCATCTGTACTGCCTCGACACCAAGTTCCTGCACTCTGGAGGAGTACATGCCCGTTAGATTAGCCATACTGAAGACTAATACGAAGTCGGCAAAGGCTGTACAATGTAAAGAATCTGCACTTGTACTATGTGCTGTGTTCCAACCGAATGTTGTAACTTTTATGTAACTCTACCAAGCATTTTGTGTTGCATTGGAAGATGAAGAAATTTAGCTCCCGGAGTCGAACATCTAATCCAAATCTGCCCTGTGAAAGGAACTTAGCTCCCATTTCTTTGGCATCATACAGATAATGCTTCATTCCGAAAGTACCGTCAAAAAAGAAGACAAAATCGAAATATACCTCGTAATGCTTGATAATTATCCATTTTCAACCCCGACAGAGTTTGTAACAATACTTGTCTGCCCTTGCAAACGAGAAACTCTTTGTGGACCAGTCGGGCTTAAAAAGCCAGTGTCATGATAAATGAATACCCAAGTGTCTCCATTTGTTGTACATTTTATTTAAATATTAAAGAAATATCATTCACTTACCAATTTAAGTAGTTTCGGCTGATTTCACATAGCAGATGTTTTAAAAGATCCCAACTCAATAACGTTTAGATAGGGAAGCTGATTTTCTATCCAACTGTGGTTCTGTCTACCATTCTTTCATACTTTCTTGACTCCTTCTTTCGTTCTTATTCTATCCCTCTCAGCTTTTGGTTGTTGTTTTTGTTTTGCTCTGTCCGTTTCAAGAAAATTTTGTCTGTCTTTTCGCTTTATGCTAAAATAAGGTGCATTCATATTTTTGTACAGACACTATGTACATGGTCATTGCTTCATAAACTAGCTTTTACAGTCAGCGTTTGACAAATTCGTTCATTTCTTTTTCGCCACACTTAGAATGAGTAATGATCGTTTAAAGAATAATTTCAGTTTACAGAATATAATATTTTCCGACACTACAAATGAAAGAGAACCTTTTGTTGTATAAAAGTTAAGGTTTGTTACTTCTCAACTGGTGGATGCCCACTTTGAAACCACTCAAAGGCATCCATTTGTGTTTAGGATTTTTAATACTTAAATCTTTATTTGTTGTGTCAAATTTTAAATTGAAATAGCAAATAATTGTTTTATGTCCATCCTATATCGAAGACATAAAAATCAACAAGTCCATCTTATCTTATTATCTTCCTAAAACATCTTTAAATTTAAAACGACAATTTAAGGATAAATTTTTAATAAATAAAAATATTTTAAAAAATCTAATATATTCCTTGATTGGTAGAATATTCGAGTATCATAACTTATGCAGGATGAATCAGTGAGTCTTTTGGCTAGTAAAGAGTAGACATTATTGCTAAGAAAAAATGGTTGTACTATTCCTATACCATTGCATAACTGCAATAATTTTGTTTTTCTTTTCATATGCAATTTAGGAATTTCACAGCGTACTTGGACAATCTTCGCATCGCTTTGGATTCTACATACAATGATGATTTCTATATTACTTTTCTCTACCGAGCTTGGCATATTCTTTAGAAATACGTTAATACAAAACATTCAACGAATGCACAGAATAACATCATAAGGTGTTACGATTCATTTGGGGAGTTGCATGGGAAAAAAAAAATCAAGTGCATCTTCATTTATCACAAACGGAAGTAATCTCTCTCAGGTACATCATATAGATGCTTTAACTGTGATCCCTGTAATTACCTTCTGTTCGTGAATAAGCGTTTCAGTCTGTTCATATTTCTTGTGACCAGCACAACTCAACATGTCGTTACATATTTCATTCTTTGGAGACCGCTTCGGTGGCCTAGCGGTCAGAGCGTCCGCCTCGGATGCGGAAGGTCGCGGGTTTAAACCCCGGCCGAGTCATACCAAAGACTTATAAAAATGGTACTAGCAGCTGCCTCGCTTAGCGCTCAGCAATAAGAGGTTATTGTTAGGACTGGTCGGTTTGGTGTAGGGATAATGTGACTGGGTGGGGCATGATGCTACACGTCTGCGGCATAATACCCAGTGCTGTCACCCTGCAAACATCATAGCGATATGACTGAAAAATTGTTAAAGCTACGTTAAAAATCCCCCAAAACACACACAAGAAACACACTCACTGTAATCAACAAACGTCCAAGTGGTCTGGACTAAGATGACGCGAGATTTACATTGGAGAGCCGTACACTTGGAATTGGAAATGATTACGATTGTTTGCGTGGAGATGCGAAAAGTTTTTCTAAAAGTTCAAAATATTTGAAACAAGTTAATGATTTTGATGCAAATTGTAGCAGTATTATGCCTTTGTTTAGTCAGATGTATATAGGTATACAAGCCGCTCAGAGTCGGTAAGAAATCTTTACATTCAACGATTTGTTTGCAGAATTAAAGAATCAGTTAAATATAACCAACAAGATGTCAGGAATGGGTTATATATATTTAACGTATATATTTTCAGATATTTCTTTGGATCGCTAATCAACCAATGTGTGTGTCTACCAGGGTTTTATGGTGCCTATTGTGAGATTCCTATGAGTGTAGAGGAGACAGATCATGGTAAGAGTGAATCAACTCTCTCTCTGTCTCTCTCTCTGTCTCTCTCTCTCTGTACCTGCCCACCCGTCTTCAAATCTACGTGCTTATCAAGACGATTACCTTCCAATACTATTCATTCTTCACCCACTAATTTCCGTGGCATAAATTGTAATGTTACCTGAATATATCTAGCAATTTCTGCATGTTTGTCTATCTGTGTATATCTTTCCATCTGTCGATTTCTTCGTACATTTCTTTTGTGAGAAATGTATGCTTATTCACTAGTACAGAACTTTCTTTTTGCTATTCATTTACTAACTACGCATCGTTATGCAGTGCTTGAATTTTCAAAATTTTGATTGTAACTGACATTTTTCGATATATGCAATATCGCTGAATATAAATTTGGCCTTTATAAAATGAAACGAGATGACAACAAATGCGAAAGATTTGCACTTTAAAAAAATACACTCCAAAACTTCACCATGACAAGAAAATCGCATCAAAAGTTTGATCAAAACGAAAAAAATTTGTTTTATTCGGTTTTATTAAACCAGCATAGCGGGCACACTAAAATATATCAGTGACGAAACGGCTTGCTGGTGTTCGAGAAACCTTTGACACTTTATTGAATATGCATAGAGTTGATTAAAGTTTTGATCGACCATGCGCAGACGACACTCAGTTAAGCAGAATAGTTCAAAGTTTATATAGTACATACAGATATAAAAAGTTTAGTATGTCAGAAAGTAAGAAGAAATTTATATTACCGAAGTCACGAACAGGTGACAGAGGAATTATAGTGAGAGCAAAGAGACGATAAACCAGTATCTATCCATGCATTCTTCCCTACTTGCCTTCGTATATAGTCATATATTTACTCGTCCTTCCTTCACTCCTTCCACTAATTCAATCTTGCCTGATTATTTATTAACTTGCATTCAGATTGCCCGACTAATTAACTTTTGTCAGTAACCTAAATAAAGTCCCACTGAGTATATTCTCACAAGACCATCCAACTAACTAGTTAGGTAACTAACTATTTATTGAAGAAGGGAAAGAACAATCAAGCTTTATTCGTAATTAAGTATGTGTCGGAAGGAATTGCTGACTTGCAAAGGAATCTTTACACGGGGATTGATCTAATTTATGCGGAATACCAACTGTTTATTTTTTTTCAACAAAATACGCTGAAGAGGGACCTTTGAAGCTGAGAACTTTCAAAATGGAAATGATTCTTTTTAGGACGATACAAAACAGAGTAATGACAAATCTGCAAAACAGGGATTGTGAGAAATTCGTGAAAGCACCAAATACACATATTAGCTAGTCGTACACAGGAAATGTCGCATGTTTGTTCCTATGTGTGATCGATTTCAAAGGTCGTGATAATATAGAATAAAGCAACCACATTACATCTTGGAGGTGCAAAGTACGATATATGATGGCAGATGATGTAAATTGGGAGGTGAACTGGCCATTGATCCATTGGTGGTATTTCTTTCCTACTGCATTATTGTCCTCCAAATCTGTAAAAAAAAAAAATCATTTGAACGCGTTTGCTGCTGTATGATCAGTAGTTCCTCGTTCCTCGATGGAACGACTGTTTTGCGGTCAATGTAAATAGTACTGTGTGGTGTTTTTTTTTTATATTGAAGCGTTTTCTCTATTATTGTGTTTTTATTATACAAAGATAAGGGGTGGAAACTTATGACAAAATTAGTGAAACGAATAAATAATATATCTCGATCTTACTTGGGTAGTTCAAAGGCATATCTGTTGCAGTGCTGTTCTTTAAATTAGTTCATTTGCTTATACTGGCGGAGTTCTTCTTTTTAAACGTTGCCGTCAACCTCCCGGAAAGGCACACCATGAGCATGCTCGTGGAGTATGTTCAAGGTCAAGAATTATAGGTCACTGCATTTGTATGGGAAAATATGAACGAGTTTTTCGGATGAATATACTGCACGACCTTGGGAGTGCAGTATATCCATCCGACAACACGAGTTCATATTTTCCCATACAAATGCAGTAATCGTTTTATTATATGCTCATTTTCTTATTCTGCCCAAGGCTTAATTATATAAACAAAAATACACTACAAGAAACAAAGTAACTGAATGTATGCCGTATTTCAAACTAAATACACAAGCGTAGATTCATCGTTACACAACAACATTATTAATGCCGACGTAACTCTCCCCAGATACATTTGAACTTGGTCGCGCGCTATTTCGAAATATGTAATCAAGCTTGAGAACCCATGACATGGCTCATGTAATTCGGATTTGCAGAACTAAGAAAGTACATTTTGAGGAAATTCAGGATGTAAAACAGTAAGTATATGTTTTGCCATTCTTATTACCAGCTAAAGAAGACAGTTTATGCCTTGTCACTTGCATATTATTTGTAAGGATCCTGTCTGGAGTCTATAGCTAGCCTAAATCTGAATCATTGAATCAAGTCTTTGTACAGGTCTCCATCAGGCGGAAGTAGCCGATTCTGCTACGGGATGAACAACACTTTGAAAGTAATTTCACAAAATAAAATGTTTAACTTGCCTTTCATTTCAGATTGGATCATATGATAATTTTATACAAATTTCCTGAAAAGAAATATCTAGTTAAAGATAGGATAGTAGAAATGACGGTTGATGACGTCATCACACTTCCACTGTTAAAGCCGAGCCGGATGCTGGATTCGGTAGTATTAAAAGATAACACAGACTCTGCTTCGTGATCGGTACGAGTATTAGACCCTAACGCTTATTTACTGCAGGGTAGAATCTGGTGAAGTCGGCAAGTTCCGCGTGATGGTGTCATGTAGAAAGACTTTGCGGCCGTAATGTTGAAAATAAAGGTTAATTCGCCGGATTAGATTCATGCGATGGTCGTCCTCGAGTTATGCGTTGGTACGTTACTGTATTTTGAATGGATATGTGTAGCTATTCAGTCTTTTGGCGATTCTGAAGCGATAAAAGACGCGTGACAAAAGTTGAATCCTTGTGTTAATTTAGTACCGATAAGGTGATTTCGTGTTGTCGGTGATTTCATCTTACTTTATTGATAAAACGTCAGACTCCTGTGCAATGACGGATAGGAAAAAACAATTTGCAACAGTTTCGAGCCCACTCGAGTATTTGAGAAATAATGTTGTTACATCAATCGGGCTTTCTCGCCTTATCCTGTATATTTCCCTCTTGTGCGAAGTGGCATCAAATTCATTCATCATCTCGGCGGGAAGCAGAGACCCCAGATAATTTTTTTTTTTTTTACAGTCGTTGATTGTGTACAACGTGTACTCGCTCAAATGCGTACAGGGTAGACGAATCGTCAGCCGTGTAATACGCTGGCAGATGATAGTGTTCATTCTCATCTATAATTTGAATGGATCAGCATGGACTCTGGCTGTGACCGGTGCTACATGCGAGGCATATGTGGGTCCACGCTGTCCCAGGTCAGACGCGCAGTCCACGTAAATACGGTATAGGAATCAAACTTTCTTCTGTTTAAATGGAGGAGAATTGAGATCAAATGTAATTGTATTGATTTTGCTGTTGTTGTTTTTTTTTTTTTTAATGGTGGAATACTTTCCTTGGGGGAAAAAAACGTCTTTCTGGGAAGCGATAGACCTCTCCGAAATCAATTATTACAAAGAGAAAAGATTTAGGCTCTTGTTTTGGTCTATACTGTTCATAAGAGCTTTTGGGAAGGTCTTTTGTCCGTGGTCCGTCCGTCCGTCCGTCCGTCCGTTAGAACAAAATTTGTTATCGTTAATGTTACTAAACTACTTGATTTGCCATGAAACTACACACACACACACACACACACGGACATATTAATCCCACGGTACACAATCATACCATATGATAGTGTAATAAAATATTTTCTATCTTAACCTGATAGATTTTCAGCTGTAAGTTAGTTATATCCTCAATATATTATCAACCTAATATCCTCAATATCTTTTCAACCTTATATATCCTCAATATCTTATCAACCTTATATATCCTCAATATCTTTTCAACCTTATATATCCTCAATATCTTATCAACCTTATATATCCTCAATATCTTATAAAACTTATATCCTCAATATCTTATCAAACGTATATCCTCACTATCTTGTCAACTCTATACCCTCAATATCTTATCAACTTTATATGCTCAATATCTTATCAACCTGATATCCTCAATATCTTATCAACCTTATATCCTCAGTATCAACAATATCAACCTTATTTCACCTGCACTTATGAAACTTGATTATATAGATGGATCTCGGTGAGAGCTACTTAACCATTTAAAGAGTGGATCACTGTGGCCTTATTTTCAAGCCTAATGGATGGGTTTATGTGATATCCATTTACTTATTACATTCTTTTTATCTGTATTCCTAAATTACATCTAGACTAGTCAGTGTTTGTTTCGACACAACACTGATGAAACTTTAGATGTTGATACATCTTAATGAGTAGTATGTTGAAGTCGAATGTTTCGGCTTCGCATGGTAGTCGATCGCTTTCATTTACTCATTAACAGGCACTTAATGCCCACTGCACTGAGACTTCTCCATACCAGTGTCTATTTTGTGGACTACTCCAGATGTGTTCCTGTTAACGATTGCTCCTTATTCTTGCGTGTGGATCACATTCTTTTTCTCGTGAAACTGTCGGCTGAATCGAAACGTTGGATGTGCCTCAGAGCTCGAGTTTTCAGATGTGTCGTGATCTTGATGGTCGTTATGCTAGATTGTCGTGGAAAAATCATTTATATAAGCTGTACAGGCCCAAGTTAGAATGTTCAACGGAACAGCTCCTCTCCATGCAATACTGTTACTTAACATTTCGAGTAATAAACGCTATTTCAGAGTAGGAAATATTAGTCTAAATTTACAAATTCAGCATTTTGATTGGTCATGGTATTTTGAAGTGAGATCTGAAGTCGAGTACATTTATGTGATGGAGGAGTCAGCTCTTTGATCTGAGATTCTTTGACCTGAGATTCTTTGATCTGAGATTCTGTTAGAGTTCTGTTTTTATGCGTGTAAATACGCTAAGCAATTCTTGTGACTCCTTGTCCATTAAACTTGGAGGCATTAGGTATTGTCATTTTTCTGCATTAGCCATTGCACAGTTGGGCTACTTGCTGGGTGAATGCTCGTGAGACTATCGCAAGACTGGCGGGCGAACTGACCTCGAAAAAGAAAACTAAGCATCAATGACCTAAATAAATCACAATGACGGATAGGAAAAAACGATCTGCGACAACTTCCATCCCACTCGAGTATTTGAGAGATAATTTTGTTACATCAATCGGGCTTTCTCGCCTTATCCTCTATGTTACTCTCTTGTGCGAAATTCCATCAAATTCGTTTATCATCTCGGCGGGAAGCAGAGACCCCAGATATTTTTTTTTTCACTGTCGTTGATTGTGTATAAGGTGCACGCACACAAATGCGTACAGGGTAGACGAATCGTCAGCCGTGTAATACGCTGGCAGATGATAGTGTTCATTCTCATCTTTAATTTGAATGATCAGCGTGGACTCTGCTCTGCGACCGGTGCTACATGCGAGGCATATGTGGGTCCACGCTGTCCCAGGTCAGACGCGCAGTCCATGTAAATACGGTATAGGAATCGAATTTTCTTCCATTTAAATTGAGGAGAATTCCGATCAAATATACTTGTATTTATTTTGTTTAGTTTTTTTTTAAAAAATGGTGGAGTATTTTCTTTGGGGAAAAAAGTCTTTCTGGGAAATGAGAGACTTTTCGGAAATCAATTATTACAAAGAGCAAAGATTTAGGCACTTGTTTGGACTCTACTGTTCATAAGAGCTTTTGGGAAGGACTTTCGTCCGTGGTCCGTCCGTTAGAACAAAATTTGTTATCGTTACTCTTAGAAAACTACTTGGAGATTTGCCATGAAACTTTACACACACACACACACAGACACACACGCGCGCGCGCGCGCACACACACACATCTCCCACGTCCGCATCATACCATATAATAGTGTAAAAAAATATTTTCTATCTTAATCTGATAGATTTTGCGCTTGGGTACGACAGATGTTAGTTTTTTTCTGATAATTTACGATTATTCAATCATGCCACCGATTAGAAATCCCGTAAACCTTGAAAACGGTAAAAAGTGCTCACAAATACTAGGCGTGAAATCTTTATACTTTCCTTTTTCACCTTGTGAAACAGCCCTGCTTTAACGGTTTTTAGGATATTTTAGATTACAGACCTTCCTAAAAAGTAAAATGATTTTAGAAACGTTCGCCTTTCAGGTTTGCGATTGATATAAAAACAGCGTCCAAGATGTTCAGCTATGTAAATTATGATAAACTGACACATTTCTTCATTCTTTCCGGTCAGTTTCCTCTTACTTTCTTAGACTATGCCCGTCACAGAGGGAATGAAGCTACTACAGACCATCCGCCGTTTTGTATGGAATTCATTTGGAATCAGTTTTATTACACCCTGCTTTATTTACTGCATCCACAACCTAGGAAAGAAGGCTTCTTGTACTCGAGTCACAATTATTAATACCTATCTTTGACGCATTTTTGAGACGCTAAGCTGTAAACATGGGTCACAGATTTCGCTTCCGACAATGCATCAATGCCCGATTATTCAGTGTTCACTGTGGGCAAGACACTGATACTCGTATCATAATGCTCATATTCTAACGAATAGACAACTTCCTTTTAAGTCCGTATCAAGAATGCCTAAACTGAAGCGAAGGATCATCACCAGCTAACAGAGGAAAAAATATTCTTAAAAAAGTAGATTGTAGCTGCATTCGGAATCTTGTGACCCGAGTCCAGATACATCATGGACGTACTGTGTCTTCCCAGTTGTTCATATATATATATATATATATATATATATATATATATATATATATATATATTGATCGTAACATAACTCAGCCGTTTTCATCTGACAATGAAATGACCTCTGATGTAGTTTTGGAAATACACATCAATTTAATGACTTCGGTAATTCGCCTCCGGCATATGACATCAAAGACCGAGAATATTCTGATTGTAATTTTGTCTCCTTCCGATGACATACTGGTTCATGTGAACGAAAGCAGTGCATAATATATTTCTCAAAGGCGACGAATTACATTCGATGCTTGTTTCTAGACTTGGCGGAAAAGGGCGAGATGATCGAAGTGTTGTTTGTTTTGGTTTTACGCAATTTCGCAGCGCAAGTAAGCTATATTTGGTGGAGGAAGCACGCAGTAATCAATGAAAAGGCGCCGTCGGGGATGAATAAAATGAATTTCAAACAAATAAAAGCAGTCTTCAACTATTAACTTTTTAATAATTAGTCTTCCACATGAAAAGCTTACATGACCCGTTGCAATTCGATATTCTGTCATCCATGCAGTACTCATCGACAAATGGAACATAATTTTAAAAAAATCTTGATTACCTATTGTAATACAGTTGTTTAAAGTAGCGACTTCAACTGTCATTACAATCAGAAATGTATGTTAACGAAAAATAAAAAATATCTTCATTTTCGCATGAAATAATTAATTGACAGAATACATACTTTCAAACATTATAAGCACAATATAAATTTGTAAAAATCGCTGTCCTAAATTTATTGTAATATTTCGGCACTTCTTTTTATCCATGTACTAATGCAGCCGTTAATCGCAGTGACACAGAACGGAGAAATAAAAATATGTAATAAAAAGAAAATCTACGGTTTTTGGAGTAAATATAAAGAAATATTGTATTCGTGAAGTGAAAACATCTTTTGTGTCATGAACTATTTCCTTTTATCAACTAAAAAATCCATAGATATACTCTATATCTTTTGTCGAATTTGTCTCTTGCAATCATAAAAGATTTCAAAAGATATTGGGAAGTTTTTCAAGGGTAAAACCTCAACATTGTTCTCAGTTTTTCCATCGACTCCATGCTTAAAAATACATTGTCGTATCAAAGGGAGGTACACACATATCTCCATCATCGTAAATTTAGTTAAAAATGAATTTCATTATTAATTTCATACACATCGCATAACTTACAATTCGTCTATCCCAACATTTACAGATCTGCCTGTTTCTACCCTCAGAGGTAAAACGCAATGTCTTAGTGGTGCCGTGCTCGATCTTTCCTGCCTTGATAGATTAAGGAAGAGATAACGTTGACTCAAACTACTTCTGTAAATTTGCAGTACGATCATAATTTTGGAACGTTTGTCTCTTTTCAGGCCAAATCTGTTTATATCTATGACAAATACTAGTAGCATTGCGATTTTGCAAACGCCTTAGCTTTGGGCAACGTATTGACTTAGTATTTTCAACACTGTATAGAACTTGCAACGCAGATTAAAAGGTAACCTATTACTAAACTATGATCTTAAAAAAAGCAATATAAAAGAGTGAGAAACAATAAGCTTTGTAAATTCAACAAATAATGTATTCCCCTCGAATACAATGTGAAAATGTAAATAAAACTTTCGGTATTGCTAATTAAATCCTAAATACTCCTACACTTTCTAATACGAGTCCCAATGAATGAAATTCTGAATTAATTTTAGTAGTATTCTAACTAATTTCCAACGCTGAAGGTGTTAGTATGCCTGTAATGGTGGCTGTCTCTAATGAACTTATGTACCAATGACCAGAATTGTAACGATGTGCCAACAATCTTTGTTGAATCACAGTAAATATAATCCAAAGATTCCTTGTTTGAAGTCACTACAATTCCCAGTTAATGTCTCTCTCCAAGAATATTATTGAGCACTTTGTATTTCCAGCGAATAAATAGTTTGAATAAATAATTTCCAGCCCAGATCAAGGACTGAACGCAACAAATGATCCTGCCTCAAGATCTTATAGCACGAATAAATAATTTCCCTTATAAGGCCCTCTACTTGAACTAGGTCACAATTGGCATTTTCTAAAACCAAACTGTTACTTAATGAAAACTTCCATTCTCGAAGATTCTGTTACTACACGTTTAATATAGAATGTGGTAAACATTATGTCCTTTACTCAGACCAAAATAAATACGTTTAATTCTTTTGATAATAATCCTAATATTAACTCAACACTGACAGAGGAATATTAGTTATGTATTAGTTGTTTACATAATTAAATTAATCAATGATTCAGATCAGGTAGACAGTGTAGTTGATTTTGGACAAGATCAGTTACAAAATACAGTTTTACATAACTTATAGCATATAATGAATAAAAATAACTAAGAATATAAATTAAGTATACTTAACACTTCCCCTCATGAAAAATATTTATGCAATAAAGCTTTCTTTTAACTGTTAGTCAAATGTACATATGAGATAAAAATATAAAAGATGAAATCTTATGAATGGCACAAAGTAAACATGAAACAATATTATATTTCTTTACACGTTAATGTGCATCTGCAATTAGATTATATTTTCCCTTGATGTGCTTGATGTCAGTATTGTATTCCTGCAACATCAAACTCTACTTTAATAATCTCTGATTTTTGTTTTTCGTCTTGCCAATGAAGATAAGGAGGTTGTGATCACTGAATACAATAATCGGAGAAGGAGCTGAACTAATATTCAGTTCGAGTGTTGCAAAGCCAACATCAAAGCCAAACATCCCGTCTCATTTGTGGAATAATTTTTCTGGTGCTTATTTAATTTTTTAGAAAAATAGCAGACTGAATGGTCTATACTTTTTTTTTCTTGAATAAATACTTCACCAATCCGAACATCACTTGCATCAACAGGCATTTTAAATGATTGACTGAAATTTAGTGCTGAAAGAAATGGTGCACTGTTAAGTATGGTCTTTAACTTATCAAAAACCTCTGACATTGTTTAGACCAATAAAACTCGGTTTTCTTACTCACTAAATTTGTCAGGGGTTCGACAATTATGGAAAAATTGGAACAAAATTTCCGATAGTGTCCAGCCATATCCACAAATCTCATCAGTTGCTTTGTACTGTTAGGCACAGTAAATTCAGAGATAGCCTTGATCTTAGCATCTTTAGGTTTAACTTGTCCATGTCCCACGATATGTCCTAGACATGTAACACAATCACGACAAAACTCACTTTTGGATAAATTATCTGTCAAATCTGCATCACTGAATCTATCCAAAAATTTCATATTCGTCTCCAAGTAATCTTTCCAAGTGTTATTGTAAATGATGATATCATCGATATAAGCATCGCAGTTATCTAGACCAGATGTAATCATGTTCATTAAACGTTGAAAAGTACAAGGCGAACATTTTATCCCCAACGGCATCACTTTATATTCATCCAAGTCCATCTGAAGTTTCGAATGCTGAAATTTCCTTTGCACTTTCCGTAAGCTGAATTTACCAGAAACTTTTCAAAAGTTCGAATTTGGTGATTTATTTTGCATTCCAATTTTTTCAATGCAGTCGCCGATCCGTGGCAATGGAGATTAATCTATTTTAGCCACGCTATTCAATTTTACATAGTGCTATGAAATCAGCCTCCAGCAAATATTGAATTTCTTTTTTCAAACATTCCTGTTTGAGAGGGTTCATCCTGTACGGATGCTGTTTCACATGTGTGGAATCTACAATTTCACCTTTACGGAAGATTTTATTTGTTCGTGCTGGAACATCTGGATGCAAGTTCTGGTAGTACATTTAAAAGTTTCTGGTCCAGAATATTCACTATTTCTGAATTCCGAAGGTTTGTTACTCCTAAGTGACTACAGCCCGATTTCATTTCATCACTTAAATCCTCACAGTGTGGCATAATTATTATGGATATCTCAATCAACATACTCCTTTACCATATTTATATGACAAAGTTGTTTTTGGTTTCGCCTCCCAAAGTGTTAATATCATTTAAGTCACTTACTTTACAACTGCGTAAGAACCATTGTATTTAGCCTGAAGAGGATTTTAAGGTGCGGTAAGTAGAGAGAGAACTCTATCACCAGATTGAAAACTACTTTCCTTGTTATTTTTATGATACCTTAATTTAATTTTTGACTGAGTAGGGTGCAGATTAGTTATTGCAACCTTTGACAACTTGTATTTAAAATTAACAACATAGTCGAGAAGATTAATTTTTGTATCTTCATTTGAAAGAAGTTTCTCTTTTAGTAACTTCAATGGTCCACAGACAGCAAATTCAAAAATTAGTTCAAAGGGACTAAATCCCAAAGTGGTACTGTCATGTCTCAAGATCATCTGGACTGGCAAAAACAATCTTGCAAGGCAAAGTGCGAGGGTGCAGAAGAAGAGGCAGACAGAAAAAGAGGTGGGAAGACAACATTAAGGAGTGGACAGGCATGGGATTTGGAGATTCCCAAAGGGAAGTAGAGAACAGGGAAAGATGGAGAGAATTGGTTTTAAAGTCAACTGTGGTGCCCCAACGACCTCTTGGGTTAAGGGATTGGTGATGATGGTGATGAAATCCCAAAGATTCTTGAACTGATTCCTTTACCGCAAACAACAGTAAATGAACACATTCAGCCCAATCTTTTCCAGTATCAAAACAATATGACCTAATTATATTTTTCAAAGTTTGGTGAAATCTTTCTAAAGCCCCTTGGCTTTCAGAATGATAGGTAGAACACATAAATTTGCTGAATGCCAAATTCATGCATTACGTGCTGAAAAATTCAGACATAAACATATGACCCATGATCCTATTGAACAGGTCTGGGTAGGCCAAATTGAATAAAGAACACACAGTATGATCAACAAGTATTGGTTGCCTGACTTGTTTTTAGGTAAGGGACCGACACAGTCTACCATTATTCTGCTAAATGGTTCGACAAAGGCATGAATAGGTTGCAGATGAGTCTTAGGTATCTTCTGATTGGGTTTTCCTACCATTGGCAAGTGTGATAAGATCTACAGTATTTACAAACATGAGTTTTAATTTTTGGCCAATAAAAATTATTCATGATGTTGTGACAAGTCTTATTGACCCCTAAATGACCAGCCAATGGAGTTTCATGGGCTGGTAGACTAAAAATTTCCTATCTATACGACTTAGGAACAGCAATTTGATAGCTTATTGACCATTTTCACCAGCGGATACCTGAGGTGGTCTCAATTTTCTCCTAAAAACTCTATTTTTAACAAAATAACAAATAAGTACGTCTGTGGCTTCAGTTTTGCTCATAGCCCTCCGACACAAATAGGATACCTCAGGATCTTTTTCCTGTTCGACGACCAGTGATTGTCGTGTGTTACCCTGATTAGAAAAAAAGAGAATGAGTTGTAAAAAGGCGATCACTGTGTTTGGTACCTTTAAATTGATCCATACCAGGAGCAAAAGTCATCAAAATCCTGACCAATACACATGTCAGCTAGAGGATTATTTTCCTGATCAACATCATTCTGAAGTGCTTTCTTTACATAGCACCAGTAACTGCACAAGCTGGCTATAAATCAGGGATTTCACTTTTGAACAGAATCGACTTTCTGATCCAGTCAAGGCTTGTCAGTTACAAGTGGATTAACCACAACCTTATTTCCATCTAGGTCATTGCCTGGTAATAAATGAATACCCTCAATGGGCAAAGACCTTACTGTTCCGACTGTCACGGGTCCTGTGACTAAGTATGATGACAAATTTACACGATGGAGGGGAACATTTACAAAGCCGCGCTCTCTTCCCTGGATAAGAAAATTTTCATTAGGAGAATACTTCTCAGAAGAAATGCAAAGTACCTGATAATAAAAGACTCTGAGCTGTTCCTGTGTCCCTTACAATTTTAATAGGAATATGATTGGCAGAATCACCCATGAGTGCTATAGAACCATTTGACATGAATTGTTCATAATTCTCCATAATAAAATCAGACTTAGTTGTTTTTTTTGACCCAACAAATGTATTGATTTCAATACATGGCCGTGATTCTATTGTTTATTTTACAATTTATAGTAATCAGAAATAACGTGCCCTTTCTTGTTTCAGTAGGTGCACGTAGGAGGAGATAAGGATTTCTGATCAGTCTTTCAGAAACTTGATTCTTAAAAGTTGTTCCAGATTGAGATTTGGAAGAGCTTGTATTAGACTGAAATACATTTTTACCAGAAGTCTCCTGAGTGGAAGGCTTATTGACACAAAAAGTTGTAAGTCAAGGAATAATCATCAGCTGTTCTCGCCGATTCATCCAGAGTTTACACCTTTTAATCATCAAGATCGGTCTTGATATTACTGTGGATGTTATTCTTGCAGTTTTCAAGTAATACGAGTTCTCTAAGGTTATCATAATCTGTATCAACCCTTTTAAAAGAGCACCAGCTATCAAATTGTCGTGCTTTTTCCCATTCAGTTTCGACATAGGTTTGATTTTCTAAAATTCCTAAATCATTGTCGGTCTGCCTCAGGTTCTAACCCATATCCCTCCAAGATATATTCCTTAACCACATTATAATCGGCACTTTGTTGTACTGACAGTGAAATGTAAATATTACGAGCTTTGCTAATAAGTACACTTTGTAATAAAAGAGTCCAGTGCTCTCTTGGTCATTTCAAATTTCAGCAATTTTCTCAAATTGAAGAAAATATCGACCTCCTACTTCATGAAAAAGGGTACTTACTTGATATTTCTGATAACATCAAAACCTGTACATGTATGTAAAGTGGGAGATTGCATTCCATTTACCAGCTCTAATTCTTTTAATCTAAATTTAAATTCCCTATTTTCCTTTTCTCTTTCTCTTTGTATTTCTCCCTCTTTCTCTCTTCCTCTCTCTTCTGTTTTCACATTGCATTTGCAATAGCACATCTTCACATTGCATTTGCAATAGCACATCTTCTTTCTCTATCTTTCCGCAACCGCAATTGCATTTGTCTCTCTTTCCTTTTGACCGCTCCGGTGGCCTAGTGGTTCGAACGTCCACCTCGGATGCTGGAGGTCGTGGGTTCGATCCCTGGCCGAGTCATACCAAAGACTTATAAAAATGGTACTTACAGCTGCCTCGCTTGGCACTCAGCATTAAGAGGTTAGTGCTAGGACTGGTCGGCCTGGTGTCAGGACAATGTGACTGGGTGGGACATCATGCTACATGTCTGCGGCATGATGTCCCAGTGCTAGACATCACTATAAACTGCCACACTGTAACATCGTAGCGATATGACTGAAAAATTGTTAAAGCTACGTTAAAAATCCAAATCACACACACTCTCTTTCCTTTTTCTGCAACCGGAATTGTATCTCTCTCTCTCTCTCTCTCTCTCTCTCTCTCTCTCATTGCATTCGTATCTCTTCAGTCTGTTTATCCAACTGCATGTTTCTTCTCTCTCTCTCTCTCTCTCTCTCTCTCTGAAGCTCAAGCTTTAACTCGATTTCATTCTTGTATTTTAATTTCAATCCCCAACTTGCAAATGAGAGCTAGATGGAGACTTACTAATCAAACCCAAAGCACTTTAATCCCAAAATTGTTTTCTCCCAAATTTTGAACCATAATATTTTTATTTCTTGTTTAGTTAGAGAAGCCTTTGCCTCAGAAAGAGCACATTGTCCCATAAGCTGGAGTAATTCATCCTTGTTCAAGGACTCTAACCGTTCCTGGTTTGGATTTAAATTAAAGCTCACCACTTTAGATGACATTGTGAGAGCCTTCTGGTTTCACTATAAATTTCTCAGATATGTAAAATAATACCAGAGACTTAGAAAATTGAGAAAGAAATTTATTAAAATTTCAAAAGCAAAGTTTTGTGAAATATTTTAGAGAAATTCGTAGTCCGTAAAAATCTTGTTGTCACTACGTCCCCTGAATGAATGATCATTATGACATGAGATTTTCACCGAAAAGACTTTTAATGATATCTACTTTGTCCTAAATAAGAATGGTCTCATGTTTATATCTAATAGTGTACCACTACTGGCTGCAATCCCGTGTTTCATACGTCATCATTGTGTACTTCGCGTTCAAAATAACTTGTCAGTGAAATATAATCAAAGACTTGTAATAACCGGTATAATCAAGAAAAGATTGGAAACTAGCCTGTTTTGATCTATTTACTCGTCATAAAATCTGATTCCCACTGTTAGCAATAAGTTCCACCCACCTTCGTTTCCTTAGGAAAATCCTTGCTAATGTGAAAAATATTGTAAAACACACTGGTTGCTTCAAATGCAAATATGTTAACTTCCAAATCTGAGTTTAATCCATTCAATACTTATTTTTACACACACACACACACACACACACACACACACACACACACACACATTGTATGGTATTTCCACGAAGTAAATCGCCTGAAACTACTGTGTTATCAATGTCTCTGCCGCCGGTCATTAAAGTCTGTCCGTGACGTGTCAAGGTCGGATTGTTTACAATGGTTCTGTGTACGTCGCAGTTTAAATTCCTGTTTACAGCACTTATTGCGCTAGAATAAAATGCATTTATCATACTGACGCAAAAATACGAACCGATTCTGTCTAGTCCAGAATAAAGCGCCCTATAACAGTTTTCAAGTGATATTTACAGTGATCACATCGTCTCTTTCACTCGGGTCAAACATCGTTACAAATTTTAAGTCCTGGTCGGCAAAAAACGAAGGGGAAGAAAAAGAAAAACGACTGAGTTTAAATAGAAGGAAGCATAACACGCTGGTATGATTAACTGTTTGGTTGATGAAAATAGTTTGCCTAAACGACATTCCTGGTAGTTGTTCATAAAGCTGTGCAGTGAACCATTTGCGGACCCTCTGATGGATGTCCATCAGTCGTTTTATCTCTGCGATAACTGAGTCATGCTAGCTCAGTTGGCAGTGTGTCTGACTCGTAAATCCATGGATCGCGGGTTTGATACCCAGTAAAATCACCTCGGTTTGCCCTTGGAAAAGGCACTTGGCCCCATTTCCTTGCTACGATATAACCAAGGTTGACTTAAAAATTTCCCTGTAAAGAAACAATCTCGTCAGTATAGCGGTGCCGAACAGACTAGATACGATAGATTTTCAAAAGTATGACTAAAGTATTTTCACAAACATATTTTTTTCTTCTTTTTTCCGCACTTTATTTCAACAAGTTAATAGCTATGAAATAATAAAGAATGAAAGTTTGAATGACCTTTTTCTACAAGTCTACCGCTTGGAACCTTGGCAGTTTATACTTTCAGATGTTGACGTGTTTAGGCAGAACTGCACAATCAATCACGATTCAGCAGCTGTTGCCATTTTGTTATTGTTGCCATTTTGTTTTCAACCTGCTTTTCATATTTTGTATAGGTTTGTGTCCATTGCTTCCCGTTTACGTGTCTGTTTAGAAATTACTTTTGGTGTAATTTAACCTATGTGTATGGTTTTCTTGTGTATTTTACTTATTTTAATGGTTGTATGTTTTTGTATGCAGTGGCTGGCTGTTTTGTTTAATGTTATATGTCTGTATATGTGCTCCGTGTGTGTGTGTGTGTGTGTGTGTGTGCCTTATACATGCGCATGTTAATAGTTTGCATGTACATCTAGATCTGTGCATATGTGGTTTATTATATTCTAATGTGGATCAGCGTATATGTAAATTGCTATTCATATGTATGTATGTATGTATGTATGTATGTATGTATGTATGTATGGATGGATGGATGCAACTATCGTTGTAACCCATGGAATGTACATATGTGCAGTTACATTTTTCTCTTGATCTGTGTATTGCGAATATGTGATTATGCTGTTCAAAAATTATTATATTTTGAGTTCTTGATTAATTCATTTTAATAGTCTGTAGAAGAATTTCATAAGAGCTTTTTTGTTGATCATCTACCAACTCCGTTATATAGAAAAATGTGGTTCCAAACTCATGGAAAATTACCAATAATGTAATAATGTTCCATGAGCAAGGAAACAATTTGAACGTTTTTAAGAAAGCTGGCTCGACAAGGTGTAACACCGTCAATTCTCAGTTTTTCCAAAATCTGACTGCTGCTGGCTCGCCATTTCCTAGATTATTTTTTTTTTCAAAACCCTACTAAGATCCTCGTTCACCAATATATGACCCTCCTCCATTTTGTAAGGATTGGAAAAAGCTGGCTCACCTCCATTTTCAAAATGTTTCAGCTAAAAAGGCTGGCTCACCTCCATTTTCGAAATGTTTCATCTGAAAAGGCTGGTTCACCTCCATTTTTAAAATGTTTCAGCTACAAAGGCTGGTTCACTTCCATTTTCAAAATGTTTCAGCTCAAAAGGGTGGCTCACAATATGAATTTTAGTAATTTTTTAATTTTTAAAACAAAGCTGTCTCTCACCACAAGACCATCCACTAGTTTATCCCTACCCCAATTTAATGTAATATGCTCACAATCATTTTCAAAAGTTAAATAATAGTTCATCTATGATTTATACTTTCTCAATTTTTTTTAGAACAAGCAGTCTTACCGTCATTTTCAGAAACTATGTGTCCCGCTTTTAAATTTCTTGAAGAAAAGGCTGGCCTGCCATGGTTAAAATACAGGCATATTTGTGGACAAGCACATTGCTGAGAAATTAAATAAGCGCAGTTTACGTATAGTGCACTGCCAGAAAGTCAGAATGACTATTTATAGTGTATTATTATTATTATTATTATTATTGGCATCAATGCCAGTGATATTGAAAAAGTTCATTTGTCATTTTGTAAATATATTCTTGGTACATCTACTCCAAATGCATTCGTATATAATGAAATAGGAAAAATTATTAAGCAGATTATAAGATACAAACGTATTTTGAAATATTGGCTAAGAATTCTAAAAATGCCAGAAGACAATTATCTCAAACATTGTTACAGTTTACAGTTAAATTTGTGGGAAAACTAAAATTGCTGGGCTAACAATGTTAAAAAGCTCCTATTTACGTTCGGATTTGGCAATGTTTGGTGTACTCGGGGAGTTATTGCTGAAAATACATTTCTTAGATTGTTCAGTCAGAGATGTGAAGTTATATTTTTAGGCAAAAGCTGCAGGATGAGAGCAAGTCAATGGAAATACTTCGTTTTTATAGGCCATTGTCCAAGATACCTAGAATTGTTAGGAGATAACGATATTGTTATATAATCACTATGCTTAGAGTGGGGAGCTTGCTAATAAGGGGTAACACAGGAATATATAAAAATATTTGTTATGAAGAAGGACTGTGTCAAATTTTTGTCATGTTAATATCAAAAATGAATTCCATTTTATTAGTGCTTATCAGCTATATGGAAAATTACGAAGAAAACATTTACCCACTTTTGTATATTAACATCCAACTGTAGAAAAAAATTACAACTTTATACAATATGATACTAATAAAATTCTGAAGAGTAATTTAGCAGTATTGACTGCAAAAGCCTTAAAGATTAGAGAAACCGTTTTATCATCGACTCATGTCACATAAGACCCTTTGATCAGTATCACAAATCTTAATCCATGCATGCTTTAGGGTTCTCGTTAAATTATACTGTGATTACTGCTTAATATATAGTTGTATTTCACCCAATTAAAAAAATGCAATAATGATTACTTTCATTATTACACTTCCAATAGATACGATGTGCTTTTATTGCACACTAAAACACCTTTTTGTATCGCAAGGTGTTTGGATATATGTGCACTAAAACACCTTTTTGTGTCGCAGGGTGTTTGGATATATGTATCATGGGCCAGTGGCTTGTATTACAATTGTTACTATTATTATTATTATTATTATTATTAAACATATATTAGGTTTTTTGTTGTTTTTATTTAAAGTGTCCAGTATATTTAGAAATAGATTTATTGAGAATGTATGACAGTGGTGGCATTTCTTGGTTTACATCGTGTCGGTCGTTTCTTACCTGCCCGCTGTTTAGGTGGTAACATGAAGGAAATAAAATAACATTTGCTTAGTGCAATATTCATATGTATCTTGAATATATATATATATATATATATATATATATATATATATATATATATATATATATATATATATATACATATACCGGAAATTAAGAGACTGAAAGTATAAACCAAAATATTATTCAGATCTACTGAGCAGCTTAATTGGGTTGGTCATGAAAATCCAGCTATAACGTCTGACGTAATTTTTTTTTTTTTTTTATTAAGGAGTTGCAACGCATGGAAGTTACTTATTACAGAAGCATTTGGACTATAGTGACTTGTACAAACTGTACATCCGTCGTTAATTATTTTTTTTATAACGCTCACTGGCGAACACTTACTTGTCTTGCAAGTTTGTACAGTAGCTTTATAAAATTACATTTTTACATTAATTTGATTAATCTGACAAATGAACTGGAAATATATGCTGACATACCTGCAAAATCCCACCTAAATCCAATTAATTTGTGACGCTTTCTTTATACTCAGTCTGTTTGGCATTTTTTATCATGAGCAGTAACAGAGTCGCTTATACGTACATGACAGTGTCAGCATTAAAATTTCAACACGTATATTTCCTTTGATCTTTGCGGAAAAGTTAATTATCGTAGCAAAGATCTCTCTCAAATTTCGATGTTAGGCAGAGAAAAAAAAAGCTCCAAAGGTGGCATGCTTATTTTATGTTGACTTTTTATTTTTTCTGTTCTGCACTTAATTACAAAACTTCTTTTTATAGTGAAAATTCAATTTCTCATGCAGAGTAGGGGTGTGTAATAAGTGCGACATGATAACAATTTGATAAGCCCCGGAGTATTATTGGAAATTTTGTTGTTTTTAGTACATAAAAACGAGCTCTTTAGACACGCGGCCATCTTTGGTCCCCACCTTGAAATATATAACTGGTCTGTTGCGCATGAATTTCAAGGTTGTCTATGACCTATTAGATTAGAACTTCTTCTTAAAGTGTGACAATACAAAGAGTATTCCAAAATACCACTCATGCTGCTCGGAGAATTTTCAAAGAAGTGCAACTAGTGCCTAACGCTGAGTTCACCAGCTTGGATATTACTTGTTAAGGATATGTAACTTGCCTTTATGGAGCTACTGCTAAATATATCTACAAAAATATAACGGCTATCAATGCATCATTCCTGCAAATGGAGTAATTTATCATCATACTGATATTGAATTTTTAAGTTCAAGGCTTTTCTAATCAGATCCATGAACCAATTCCATATTTTGAAGGTACAACAATTCGCCCATACAAATTCATTTAAGAAATTTCCCCATAACTAATCTACCCTTTACGGAGTCGGCCTTACCTTTGAGCTTGTAAGGCTTGGTAACACTTGTTGCCATTGAACAATAAATAGAAAACAATGTCATAACACTTGTTGCCATTGAACAATAAATAGAAAACAATGTCATAACACTTGTTGCCATTGAACAATAAATAGAAAACAATGTCCGTTTCAGACCAAAGTTCATATTTTTTGTGATCAATGGGTTTGTAACACCTGTTGTTATTTAATAAAAAATATTTAATCGAAACGTGTTATTTACTTGCCAATTTATTATTATTGATCACTGAAATGAAAACTAAATATGTCGCATGCTTTGATTTTTTTTTCCTGTCAGCTCTTTTACTCTTGGAGTTGAGTAAAGTATATATCAGCGTTGACATACACTCATATTAACTCGGATTAAATTAAATATTATTTGTTTTTCTACATATTACTAATATTGTATATTAATTAAATCAATTAAATTCTGATTGTTGAATGCTTGGCACCTTCAACTGTCAAAAAACGTCCAGACGAAAATTGTTCATCCTATGGACTTTTTACATGTACATGTATTAAATTTGATCAAGAAAAGAGGACATCAGACATTAACTGCTGATAATAAATTTATATAAATACAATATTTACTTATGGTCAGTACGGATAGAAGGTATAAGACAGGGCAAAGACGGGCACAGATATAAACTTTTATACAAAAAAATACGAACTGCATAAGAATTTGAAATGTATGCTTTGTCCCTGTGTTTATCTATTGTTTTATATATATATATATATATATATATATATATATATATGTGTGTGTGTGTGTGTGTGTGTGTGTGTGTGTGTGTGTGTGACTCAATAAACATAGCGACCTTTCAAGGAAATAGACATTTTAAACTTACAATACTGGAAAATATTTACTGTTAATACATACGGATGGGAAGTACGACTATAATCAGATTACACATGTCAACACATTGCTTACAATCACAGGTAGTAGAGTAAACATGTGCTACCTTCAAGTCAATAAACAATTAACAGCGGCAGACAGGGGCGCCCACAACATTATTTCGAGGGAAGGGGGCAAGCATGTAGTGACCGAATTACTGGTTAAGCTGGAACACTAGATAATGACTCCTACAGAAAGTTTTACGGATGTAGTTCAAAACATGTTTTGAGGCACACACCCCCCGCCACTGAGTGCGGGCGCCCTTGGCGGCAGGACAAGGGCAGTTTCAAAATGTTGATTTTGTAATATATAATTTAATATGGGATTATGATTTTTCCCCACTATGCTTCCATTGCAAATTAAATGACCGTTGAAAGAAACGCACAAGGAATAAAAAATGAAATGACCGTTGAACAAAGAACATAATATCCACATTACTATTATATAAATGACCGCTCCGGTGGTCTAAGTGGTTAGAGCGTCCGCCTGAGATGCGGGAGGTCGCGGGTTCGAACCGCTGCCGAGTAATACCAAAGACTTTTTAAAAAATGGCACTAGCAGCTGCTTCACTTGCCGATTAGCATTAATAGGTTAGTATTATGACTGGTCGGCCTGGTGTCGGGGTAATGTGATTGGGTGGGACATGATGCTGCATGTCTGTGGCATGATGCACCAGTGCTAGACATCACTATAAAGTGTAACGCTGCAGACATCGTAGCAATATGACTGAAAATTGTTAAACTACGTTAAAACCCCAAATCACACACTATTATATAAATTGTGGACTTAGAGGCCGAGTATATAATGGGCCGAGTACGCTATGTAGACCGAGTACGTTATAGACCGATTTGGGTAGGCCGAGCACGTTATGGGCTGAGAACGGTAATCAGCCGACTCTGCTATGGGCCGAGTAGTCCCGGAACCTTCTGTGAGAGGATGAGGGTGACGATATTTTGGCAAATGTTGGACATTTGTCACTATGTCACCTAAAAATTCCATTTTGCAACTGATTCTTTGAACAAAATGTGGCGTAGCAACCCCCGTAACTGGAAAATTTAAATGCTGTTGGCAAAACTAAAACTGCAATATATCACCTCACATCAATTTCAACGTAATATTTAATTATCAATGAATCATTAGAGAAGGATTGTTGTGTGCATTCCTTTCCATCATCTTTGCCTACTAATAAAACTATTGGTAAAAATAATTATATGTCTGAATTGCTGGTTAAGCTGGAACGCTAGATAATGACTCCTATAGATCAAAGCAAAAATATTTTGTAAGTTCGTATCGTGTCACTAACAAAAAGAAAATTAAAGAAATAAATTTGACATGATTTGATTCTAGAGCTTTCTCCATGTGGTCATTTTATTTTGATCACATGACAAGATCATGTCAGCGTTCACATGACTTCGTATACTGGAGTGCAACGCAAATGAGTAAAGGAAGCAGGGAACCAGACTACCACTCAACAGTGCACGCCTGGCCTTGTGTGCTGGGAGCATCAAGGAAGGCAAAGTTAAAAGGCTGTGATCACATCTATTTAGGCATTATGGGATTGCAAACATCCAAGATTTACTTACCTCCGAAACTGAAGAGCAAGATATGATGCAAAACTACGCACCTTCAAAATTGAAGATTTGACAACCAAGGTGCTCCAGTACAGCTATCTTATGTTTTGCAAAAACACATGAGAGTACTTTCTTGTGAAGAATTTTATATTGATAAATTACTATCAAGACATATATTAGATTGACCTTGGCATGAAACTAAACTTATTAATGGAACCAGTGTTAGGAACTATTTTGTTACTCTTAACATACAGATGTGTTGTCCAGGCTAGTCGGCGTGGGGATAGTATCCAAAATTGGATAGTATATCGCCAGATAGCTTGGGTGCTAAGTTAGTGGCAATTGTGCAGAGTGTGGTCTTTGTAATGGTCGAACATATTCAGTCCCCATTAGACTGGTTTTGGCTGTATTCTCCAATGTGATGATAGATTATATATCAGTTCTGTGTTTAGGTTATTTAATTAATTTTTTTAACAAAAATTCTTTTAATTTTCAAAAGTGGTTGGTTTCAAATAAAAGAACAGTACATGTATATGTGGTAGATGACCTTTAAAATGGTATTTTGGCTTACCATAGGTAGAATCACGTGTGTGTGTTTATATATATATATATATATATATATATATATATATATATATATATATATATACACACACACACACACACAAAGTCACATTTTGTTTTACTGGCCTAGTTTATGTTTTGCATGAATCTCATAATACTATCCTATCTAAAATCATGCAACTGCAGCAACAATATTAATCTGGGTTTTTTATGAACTCGTTATATTAACAATACTTTGGTATTATACAAATAAATGTACTTCTTATTGTTTGTATCTTGTATGCCCTATGCTGTAGGTAGGTATGTTTGGTTTATCCAGAGGAAATTGGGGTACATTTTTAAAAAGATTAAAAGTTAAAAATGAATAAAGAAAAAAAAAGTAAACAAAAAAAACTCTTGTTAGAAAAGAGGCCAATTTTGTGTTGATAATATCACATTAGTCTAAACTTTCAATATGAAAATGTTTACAATGGCTACTGGAGACTACTAAAAGTAGCTGAGTTACGTAATGATCAATATCACTCTGGTTATAGGTGATGAAGCCTCTACTATGACTGAGATTTCATTTTGGTTTGTCACCAGTTTATTTTAGCCTAATTTCTTGCATTACTTATATCATGTTTTACCACCTTTCAGATCAATTTATGTTTGCCCCCTTGTCTGTCCATCTACTTGTAACTGTCTCTCTTGTTTACCTCTCATGTTAGTGAGACTTCTTGACCTGGACTATTGTCTTTTCTGTATCTGACATAATTTGGTTTAGATTTCTTTTTGCCCTTATGAAGCAGTTTCATGTTTTCATCATCATCATCATCATCATCATCATCTGTTTTCCTCTTCTTATTATTGTTATAAAGATTGGACATCATACTTTATCAGACCCTAACCTAAACATAATGAAACAATATTTTTCTTGAATTTTTCGTTTACAAAATACAAAAAGTATCTCTTTCATTGTGAATGATTGGGTTATTTGTTTCAAGTTAGAGCCTGTTAGGATGTTAATGGTGTCTTTATTTTCACAAATTATTTTATTAACTTTAAAAATGTTGCTTGCAAAAGTGAAATACCTGTTATCAATCATTGTTAATTCAACAAGCGTTCATAACCTGAATTAAATTATTGACATCATTGTGATTTAGATGGTCTCATTATTTCACATGATTTGTCATACTATTCTACTATTGGCTCATGCCAATTTATATAGAACATTGAAGAATAAATAGTACAATACTTACCAATACTTTCACAACTGGCAGGTCTGTGGCATCCGTCAAGGCAATCCCATTTTCTGCTAACATAAAAGATTATAGATTGAAATTGGCCTCCCAGCTTATTTTGCAATGCTAGTACCTTTTTTCCCCAGTCACAACTCTCTTACTTAGATAGTTCTAAGACCTGCTGTGTCGTGAATAAAAAGAAATGAACCTCTTTCTTTGTATTTGTATTTTGAAGTTTTATTACTTGTAACAGTTACAAATGCTGATTGACTGAAGTCTCAGAAACTATCATTTTGTCTTGTTGCCTACAGAGCAATATTTTAAGCAATAATTGATATTTGATATTTGTAGGTTATTTTTTCTGATAACATTTATTTACCAACAAATGCATCCCAGGGCAATAAAATCCTTTTAAGTTATGGAGATTTTACAATATATACAGATGATATTTACAATGGATAACATAAGATCTGTCAAAATGTAAAATTTATGCCATCGCAGGAGTGTCAACAAAACTAGTTAATGGAATTTCAGTCCAGTCCATGAGCTTTACTACTCCCAGTAGTAGCAGTGATAATTCCATTTTATTTTATAAATATGCAGATAAAACACTGTATGTATGTGAAAATGTATGAATGGTTGGATGTACAGAATAAAGGACAATGAACAACAAGAATAATATTTAGAAAATATATTTAAATGACTACATTAAAATAGCCACTGACTTTGTGGTATTTTTTGTTGCGTTCTTTTTGGTTTTTTTGGTTTTTTTAAATTTTGAATAATATATGTAAGCTAATTACTAATCAAATTAGAAACCAAATTGAACATAATCTTTGCCATCATGGGTAGAGAATAAAACTTCAGTGTCTCTAAGATGTGGAGTGGTGCTTTAATGTGATGGATTGTTGTGGGTATAAATGTAAATAATCAAGTTTTATTGTCTGAATATATGACATAATACCACTCTAGAGAGATGAATATGCAGAAATTTGTATCATTACACATGTTTTTGACATTGGCATTGAAAAGTATGATGAATTTCATGCAATTTTCACAATTATAAGGCTATGGTGACCCAATTTTTATAAACATGTTCAATTGTTGGGTATGTATGTTTAGAAATGTTTTTGGAGTTTGAACAAATTTTACACCAATGCAGCTATTTGAATGACATTGAAGCCTGGCCCATACCTGTATATCAAAACCTAACTTTGAAACACATTTGAAGCCTGGCCTAATACCTGTGTATCAAAACCTAACTTTGAAACACATTTGAAGCCTGGCCTAATACCTGTGTATCAAAACCTAACTTTGAAACACATTTGAAGCCTGGCCCAATACCTGTGTATCAAAACCTAACTTTGAAACACATTTGAAGCCTGGCCCAATACTTGTGTATCAATTTCTAACTTTGAAACACATTTGAAGCCTGGCCCAATACCTGTGTATCAAAACCTAACTTTGAAACACATTTGAAGCCTGGCCCAATACCTATGTATCAAAACCTAACTTTGAAACATATATGAAACCTGGCCCAATACCTGTGTATCAAAGCCTAAGTTTGGAACATATCTGAAGCCTGGCCCAATACCTGTGTATCAAAACCTAACTTTGAAACATGTATGAAGCCTGGCCCAATACCTGATTATCAAAACTTAACTTTGAAACACATTTGAAACCTGGCCCAATACCTGTATATCAAAACCTAATTTTGAAAGACATTTGAAACCTGGCCCAATACCAATATATCAAAACCTAACTTTGGAACATATCTGAAGCCTGGCCCAATACCTGTGTATCAAAACCTAACTTTGAAACACATTTGAAGCCTGGCCCAATACCTATGTATCAAAACCTAACTTTGTAACATATATGAAACCTGGCCCAATACCTGTGTATCAAAGCCTAAGTTTGGAACATATCTGAAGCCTGGCCCAATACCTGTGTATCAAAACCTAACTTTGAAACATATTTGAAGCCTGGCCCAATACCTGATTATCAAAACCTAACTTTGAAACACATTTAAAACCTGGCCCAATACCTGTATATCAAAACCTAATTTTGAAAGACATTTGAAACCTGGCCCAATACCAATATATCAGAACCTAACTTTGGAACATGTATGAAGCCTGGCCCAATACCTGTACATCAAAACCTAACTTTGAAACACATTTGAAGCCTGGCCTAATACCTGTATATCAAAACCTAACTTTGAAATACATTTGAAACCTGGCCCGATACCTGCATATAAAACCTAACTTTGAAATGCATACCATTCTGGAAGCAGGAATATACAGCTCAGGTTACCTGAGACAATTGCTTTTATATTTTTCTTCAAAACTAAAGGGAAGACATAATTCATCATATGGGAATTCCATATGACTTAATTTCATTAAACTTTTTGCATATGGCATTTATATTGATCATAACAACCTACAGCAAATGTCATAACAGCACAAACTTTTCTGACTGGTGCTTACATATTGCTTGCATTCTTAAGGCCATTAACAAAATACATGACCAACATTTTTTAGATGTTAGTTCATAGGCAGTGGTAGGGTTAAAAGTGAACAATTTAATTTTTCAGAATGCCTGAACATGCAGTGCAGTCAGTATTGCAAACGAGACACCCAAGGGAGACCTCATTGTTTGTGCTTTGATGGTTACAAAATGGACGTGGACAATAAAACATGCATTCCTATAGGTAATGAGAGAGAGAGAGAGAGAGAGAGAGAGAGAGAGAGAGAGAGAGAGAGAGAGAGAGAGAGAGAGAGAGAGAGAGAGAGAGAGAAGGCATTGAAATGCACTGCATTACGTAACATGACAAAATTATTTTCAAGAAATAAGATAATTTAAGTATGCACCTGTAAAGATAAGTAGTTGACGTCAAAGGGAAAGGAGCAATCACCCCAAATGACTTGAAGAGCAATATAATGGTCAAGGTTTCAAATACAACAAGTGATGGAAAGAAAATTTACATATTTTACATATTCAACTAGGGTTTAATGATCCTGGAAAGGATTCTAAAGATCCTGTTTTTGATATGCATGTCTGCAGTTTCTTGGATTTATTTTTAAGGTGAACTTTTTTAAAAATACCAGTGTTTTTTCTCTTATATTGTAATAAATATTTATAAGTTACAGAGCTTAGTTTTATAAGCACAAATGAGTTATTTATGTATAGGTTTGTTTTATTGCACAAAGAATAATTTCTGAATAGATTAACATCATGTCTTTAAAATTGTTTGAATATAAAGATTGCTTATGAAATGATGTTACAAAGGCTGCTAGTCTTTTCTTTTCATGAAAAACATTCATATACTGGTCTCAGTGGTATGAATATGTAAAACATCTGAAAGTCTCCCATCCACAAAGTTCCAACAGCCATAATTCCTAAATATTAGTGACAGACATGGGCAACGTATTCATTATATGCTGATTCTGTCTCATTATACAGTTGTATAGATCTTTGGATTGCATTGCTCACATTGTATTACAGTTGTATAGATCTTTGGATTGCTGTTCTCATATTATATTACAGTTGTATAGATCTTTGGACTCCATTTCTTACATTATATTACAGTTATGTAGATCTTTGGATTGCAGTTGTATAGATCTTTGGATTCCATTTCTTACATTATGTTACAGTTGTATAGATCTTTGGATTGTATCTCACATTATATTAAAGTTGTATAGATCTTTGGATTGCATTTCTCACATTATATTACAGTCATATAGATCTTTGGATTGTATTTCTCACATTATGTTACAGTCATATAGATGTTTTGATTGTATTTCTCACATTATACACTGTATTACAGTTGTATTGATCTTTTGATCGCATTTCTCAAATTATATTGCAGTTGTTTAGATTGTTTGATTGTATATCTCACATTATATTACAGTTGTCTAGCTCTTTTGATGGTATTTTTCACATTTTGCAGCACGATACAGAATTGAAGTGCAACTAAGACTAGCCCACTTTGTAAACATGTCCAACGCAGAGCTGGAAATAAACCTTAATCAGGTGGAACAAGATGTATGTATCAAGAATATTATATATATATATCTATATATATATATATATATATATATATATATATATATATATATATATATATATATATATATATATACCCAATCAAATTTCACTGTTTGAAAGTTCTGGT
This sequence comes from Megalonaias nervosa, assembly GCA_016617855.1. Lineage (NCBI taxonomy): Eukaryota > Metazoa > Mollusca > Bivalvia > Unionida > Unionidae > Megalonaias > Megalonaias nervosa. Next base: position 13,868 of record JAECUM010023196.1, on the reverse strand, counting down.
ATGTTCTTTGTCTTAGAGGTTAATTGAATTATACTCAGTGCAAATGGAATAGTGTCACTGGCCTAGTTCATGTTGCTTTTTGATAACATTTTTGTTTACACAGTATATGGGTCTATATTTACTTGATATTTATTTTCTGGAGACACATTTATAAATGGAGATTCCTGAGACATATTATAAATGAAATTCAGTTACATAGACATTAAAACCTGTATAAGAGGTAACACCTTTGAGACTATTTAAATCAGAAAGTCACATGGAGGTTGCTTTTGAAATGGAATGTATTATTCTGGATCTTGAATAATGTAACAAGATAGAAACCAAGTGAGAACACCTAACACAATGTATGTGAATGAAAAAAAAAAATTATGATACGAAGTATATGAGTCTCAAAACTCTAACCATAAATATTAATATATCAATGAAATGGATAAAAATATACAACAAACAAACACACCTACTCTAATAATGAACTGTCTCACACACTATCACAATTCCAAAGACACAACTAGTCTCTCATGTGAAGATGTACCCCCACAAAAAAAAATCATTCACCAAATGATACAATATCAACATACTGTGAATGGATTTAAAAATGAGTACAGTTCATACAACCATATGCACTGACAATCCACAGTTCAGGGTCTTATTACATTGTTCAAAAGTCACATCCTTGCAATGAATTCTTGATCCTCCATCCTTTTTTTGGTGATACCAATGTGTTGTTCTGTTGTCAGCTATGAGACTGTACTGCCATCAAGTACACTACTGTACTGACCTCTGTGCTATCATACTGCCTGCTATGCTATCATACTGCCCACTATGCTATCATTCTGCCCACTATGCAATCATACTGCCCACTATGCTATCATACTGCCTGCAATGCTATCATACTGCCAGCTATGCTGCCACACAATTATGTTGCCACACTGCCAGCTCTTTGTTGCCACACTGTGGGCTGGCTGCCACACTGCAAGCTATAAAAAGACCAAACTGGCTAGCATTTTATATTGAATAAACATCATTAATAATAAAATATATACTGGTTCATTCCATGAATCATAACCAAAATATAAAAAATATACAGTTATAATTATAGTAAAAAGCCATTTAGATACATACTACCTTTAATTTTCTGCTTCAATATAAAGATCTTTAACAGTAAACTAGATCAAACTGACAGTTTTCCATATCCAAACACTGTACAATTTACTGGAATTCCAAATATAAAGATGGGTGTGCCCCAGGGCAGTATTTTATCTGTGACGCTTTTCAACATCAAAATTAATAGCATTACCAAGTGTTTGGTTCCAGGTGTGGATTGCTCCCTGTACGTTGATGATTTTCAAATATGTTATCGATCAAAGCACATGCATGCAATTGAAATACAACTACAGCAAAATATAAACAAGATTCAAAATTGGTCTAATGCTAATGTTTTCAAATTCTCGAAATAAAAACAGTATGTATACATTTCTGTCAGTTACGAAGACATCATGATGAACCTAAACTCATGCTGGATGGAACTGCTATTCCAGTTGTTGAGGAAACAAAGTTTTTAGGTATTATCTTCGACAGAAAACTGACTTTTATTCCACACATAAAGAACTTGAAAGATAAATGCTTGAAATCTCTAGATCTGCTTAAAGTAGTAGAGCACACTGACAGGGGTGCTGATAGAAAAGCCACCCTCAATTTATGTAGAATGTTTAATTGCTCCAAATTGGACTATGGTTGCATTGTTTATGGTTCTACTAGAAAGTCATGCTCGAAGATGCTTGACCCAATTCATCATCAAGGAATAAGACTCGCTCTAGGAGCATTTAAGATATCTTCATGTGAAAGCCTTCTTGCTGAAGCGAATGAGCCACCTTTATCACATCGTAGAGAATTGCTTTCCATACAGTATGCTCTCAAATTAAGATCAAACCCTCTAAACCATGCTTTTTCAGCTGTTTTTCAACACAAAACCTTTTATGAAAATAAACCAAACACCACACCTTCCCTTGGCATTAGAATATCATCTAGCCTTGACAGTATAAAAATTGATCTTTCTAAAATTCAGACAACATCCATCTCTGAAACACCTTCCTGGCTACTTAAGCAACCAAAAGTACTTTTTGTGCTACACGATGGAAAAAAATCTGAGACAAACCCTTCCATCTTCCACAACTCTTATCATGAACTCCTCATGAATTTAAAAAGAATTTATATTGACAGATCAAAAGATAAGGAAAAGGCTGCTGCAGAGTTTGTTAGCGAAAAAACACACAACAGAATTTCGCTTACCAAATGGTACAACGATTTTTTTCAGCCGAAATCAGAGCAATAGACCTTGTTCTGCATTATATCGAAAGGAAACATATTTTAAACAGCATCGTCTTCTCCGACTCAGTATCAGTACTTCAGTCACTACACAATAGAAAACTGGAAAACCCATTATTAACCAATACTCTCGTGAAAAATACTGAGCTGAGTACCTCCCACAATATAGTATACTGTTGGTTACCCAGCCATATTGGTATTAAAGGTAATGAAAAAGCAGACTGTGCTGCTAAAATGGCCCTATCCCTAGAACCATCTGATTTTAAAATACCATATACTGATTTTAAACCTAGTATCAAAGAGTCTTTATGTCAGAAGTGGCAGGTATCATGGAATGATGCAGTGAATAATAAACTTCACGCCATCAAGCCAACCCTAGGAGAATGGACTCCTTTCTACAGAACCATCCATAGGGAGGAGGTCATCACTGCAAGAATTAGAATTGGTCATACTTATATAACCCACTCCCACATGCTAAAAGGCGAAGACCCACCAGAATATGTTTCTTCCAATGAACCATTCACTGTTAAGCACTTTATGATGGAGTGTTTCAACCTCCAACCTGTGTGCAATCAGTACTACAGTGTGCATGGCATAAAGGAACGTTTTGATACAATAAACGTCTCTTGTATTTTAAAATTCCTGAAAGAAGTAAACATTTATTCTAAGATATAACTTGTATGCTATCACCTTGAGCATTTTTATGTAATGTATATACCATCCTTTATATTCAATTCCTTTTCATCTAAATTGTCATCAACATACACCATTTACATTCCCCGTTGATCGGGAAGCTTTATATGTTACCCTTACCATCTTATCGTTTTACTTTTAACTGTATGATTTTTTTTTATCTCAGGTCAATAAGAATTCTTTTATAACTTTTAAATGATCGTGTATATAACCTTTGGTATGGCACTAAATAGCCTAAAAGTGCTGATGTGCCATAAAATTACAATCAATCAGTTAATCAATCAATCCAAATATCATGAATAAAAGATAAAATGGTATATCCGTATGATACAAGGGTACAGTTACAATAGAACCTCATAAAGTAAACTGCTACTCACCCCTATGACTGTAGTAGATTGTCTAAAGTAGACACCTGACAAGATCTTGGGATCTCTGTGTCCACACATAACTTATGCCTTATGCATAACTTATAATTAGAGAGTAAAACCTATGCATTGCATATAACTTATACTTAGAGAGTACTAAAAATAACAGACACAAAGATAAAGTACCTGTGCACCTCATAAAATATGGGTATGTTGTTACAATGAGGTGCACCTACTACTCAGTCTGTATTAGTCTCAGTCTATATTTTTCTCAGTAAAAAATAAATAAAAATACTCTAGGTAATGCTGTATGTGTCTACAAACTCAGTTACATAAAATCATTCTAAGGCATCACCAAGTTATTTTCTTGCATTATTCTGTGACAAATCATGTGGCTGTCTTACAAAGTTGACTGTTTGAAAAACTTTATTTGTATTCAAGCTGCAGGAAAGTGATTATAGATAATGGATATATCATATTTATTCTAATAGATGGCCCATGGACAGTGCATTTTCCAAAGGGGTAGTGGCATTGAATACCGTATAGCACTGTTTGACAGAAAATGTTAAAAATTAAGTTGTTTCAATTTTTCTAAAAGTTGTTTGGATTACTCCAGTATGGTTTTAATTATTTGTACATACCATAAGGATCTATAAGCCTTGATAAGGTAGAAATTTTTTTTGGGAAACAAAGGAGGGGCATTTATTGGGGTGGGGGGGCTTCTGTTAGAATAAATACATTTTTTTATAATGTACTGATCTGGCATATTATTATCTGTTAACTGCTGTAGGGGTACATAAATTCAACACAACATTTACTAATAAGGATGTTAAGTAGTGGCCCTTGTGTGATGTCACAAATAACCACCTCATATCTAAAACTAGAATGTAGCTGTAGCTTCAGACAAACAAATAATACGGTGGGTCAGTACCATAATTTAAATTATAAAATACCATACTTAGAGAAAATGGATAAAGCATATTAACTTTTAATGAATATAATGAATTAGTAGTTAATCTGATTGCTTGCTTTGTAAATGCTTTTATTGCTACCTACCTATGTACGGATATTCTGTTCTATTCTTACATCTCTTTAACACTATTTAGAAATATATTCATCTCATTTAATGCACTATAATACTTATGTACACAGAGTTTTATTTTAAGATCCATTTTAGACTCCTTATATATTTTTTTGATTTTATTTGCTTTATTGTTCTTTCAGTTTTTTTTTAAATGTGACTTCTTTTTCATTTTTAATGATAATAATACATAGAACATTAGTATTACTCTTTTCTTCTAAATTCAACTAATATTAACAGAAAATTCAATAGCATGTGTAGAAATGCTGGATACAAAACATCCCAGTTACAAAATGACCTATGCTCCCTGCTGGACTCCACCACCACCACCACCAACACCACCACAAAACACACACCAAACCAGAATTTTAGTCAACATACGTTTAATTATTCTTTTTAAAAGTGTCTGATAAAAGAAGGATATGTGAACTTAAAGTCTTTTTATGAGTCCAGGCCCTTGAGTCATCATATCATTTCTGTAACGTAATGGTAAATAAATGATGAAGTAGCTTGTGCTCTAACATGGGGAGGAACATTTTTTTTTTATGTCAGTTACAATCAGAGGATTTTTTCTAAGGGGTGATGGGCATTTAAGATCAAATTTGAAAGGATTAGTTTGTTTTCTCTAGTCAAAATGGGCATAATTAAACAGTTGTTATTATTAAAATGTACTTTATTCTTGTAATTCACTTCCAAAGATTAACAAGTAAATCGTACAAAGATCAAATTATAAAAACAATAATAATAATAATAATAATAGCTGTTATTGCCATTGTTATTATTATTATTATTATTATTATCTATCATTGCAGGGTTAAACAATGCATAGAGGCAGGAACGATCAGTCCAAAATCCTTAACATTGTTTCACAGCAGTTATTTAAAAGTCCCGCTTGGATAACACTAAATTTTCACGTAAAAAAAGATGAAAATGATAAGACTTACTGAACACTGTATGATATATTTGTCTGAAAATGATATGGCCAATGGTGCAATGATTAGTGGGTAAATGACATCTTAAAGTATTTATAGCTCGCTAAACAGTCATATAGTATTAAGACAGGGGTTAATTTAAAATTTTTTACACCAATTTAAATAAGCATTGAAAATGATTTCTTCTTTTGTATCAAATCCTAGTTGATTCTAACTAATCTTGTCATACACGATCAGTTAACCAACTGCCAGGACAAATAACCATGCCTCCATGCCTCTTCATTAGCATAAGACATCATAGTAAATTAAAGTGTTCTAATTTGATAATTATTTCTTGTCAGTTAGTGTTCATTTGTATGTGTATATTGAATATTCAGTGAAAAATCATGAGGTTATGATTATTTGAATTTGTATATGATATACGGTGGCAGTTTGTAAGGTGAATGACTTAAGGCCTGAATATCCAGTAAACGTTCAAAATGCAATCAGAAATCAGGTGATGCCATACACCTTTGTATATGTAGACCATCCATAGGTATTAGCTTTTGACTGCCATATAGTTATACATTATTTATATGATTCATCTAGGATCTGGTCAATGTTTATTGCCCTACTTTTATTATTATATTTGTAAAGCTCAATAATTGATAGGAGTTTATCACAAACAAAGATTAAACATACTGCTGTGGAGTAATAATGGAATTTTTCTGGACTTGATGGTTGCCCAGACTTGAGTGTTGAGCTGGATTACATCAACTCTAGTAGCCATCTCAGTTTGGATCTGTTAAATACTACCAGATTCTAATCATTACTTTTGTTTTTATAAAAAAAAATACTTTTCATGTCAAATTAAACGTGAACAAAACTCTTTTGTTCTGAAGAATGGGTCATGAGAGAAATGATACTGTATTCCCTGCTTGTAAGTTGAGTTTAGCTGCTGCACAGATCCAGATCTGCTGTTGCATGATGCACAGGTTGTTTTGGGTCTATGCAGTCTGTTAGAAGTAATCAACAGAACCAAAAGAAAGACCCTAATCTGCTGGTGCATCATTAGATGGCAGATTGGGGTCTATGCCATTTGCAGTTGGACTTGATTTATAAGCAAGTATATATGGTACATATTTTCTTATTGCAATGTAAGAAAAGCCACACACAGAACAGAATGCTTGGATTTTGTGCAGATTTGGGTGTACTTGTGCTAAAATAGACTTACCAATTATGACGGGTAGTAGATAATGTGTCTTTAAGTACAAGGCATTTCTCTTGAAACCACTAAAGTTAAAATTTTGCATCCTTTCAAGATGCTAAGTAATGGAAAGTTACCAATAATCCCTTACTTTTATTTGATCTGGTGTACTAAATGTGACCTTAAAAATGCATTGAAAAGTAGAATGAATATTTCAATTCAATTTGTATGACAGGAATATGCTTTTTGAAATCTCTTTCAAATAGTCTTTTAATTAATGTAAACTGTTCTTTTTGATTGTAACAATGTGGAATTTTCCCCAAAATTATCTGGTTTTTGGGGCATGAAGCTTCCATCACAACATATGTTTGTGAAAGTTGATTGTTAATCTGTCTAAATGTTGGATTTGCATAGAGTCTTTTATTTCATTTAATGAACACTAATGAACACTAATGCCTCCACCTGAAAATGATCAAAAAGCCTAACCAACCAAGAATCAGATTTGACCTTGGAAAATTGAAAGATCCAAAAGTCTCAGAAGCCTTCCAAGCAGTGATAGGTGGTAAATTTGTACCTTTTATAACCCTGGACAGCCAAGACACCTACCTAGAGTCCTTAACAACCACATTCAACACAGCTGTGACTAGCACAGCTAGCAAGATCATTGGTAAATATCGTAGAACAAAGAAACCTTGGGTCACAACAGATGTCCTTGAACTATGCGACAAAAGAAGAGAACTGAAAAAGGGAAAAGAGATAAAGAAGGAGCTAGAAAATGCAGAGAGATAAACAACATGATCAGGAAAAACATGAAAAAGGCAAAGGAATCCTGGATAGAAAGACAATGCTGCAAAATCGAAGACAGTCTGAGTAGAAATGACAGCAAAATGGCATATCAACTGGTGAAAGATCTCACAACCCATAAACAAGGGAGAACTATCACCATCCAAGACAAATCAGGAAAATGCCTTAAGCAGAGAAAATTATTGCTGAAGAGCAAGTAGGCTTCCGAACAGGAAGGAGCACCACAGAACAAATCTTCAATCTCAGACTCCTTTGCGAGATACCTTCAGCATCAACAGAATCAATACCATGTCTTTATAGATTTCAAAAAGGCCTTTGATAGGGTATGACGTGCAGCCTTATGGGCAACTGTGAGGAAGTACAACATCAGCTCAAACCTGGTGCAGATTGTTGAGTACCTCTATGATAAAGCCACCAGTATTGTCCTCATCAATGGCAGCAGAGGAGATTGGTTTTGAACAACAGTTGGAGTCAGACAGAGATGCATACTGTCACCTACACTCTTCAACATTTTCCTGGAAAGGATCATGGAGGATGCCTTGCATGACCACAAGGGCTCTGTCAGCATCAGAGGAAGAACAATCACCAACCTTCGCTTCGCATATGATATTGATGGTTTACCAAGAGATGAAAAAGAACTGGAAGACTTGGTTGAGCGCCTTGACACAACCTCCAGAGCATACGCTATGGAGATTAGTGCCAAAATAACCAAACTGATGACAAACAACACCAATGGCATCAGTGCAGAAATAAAGGTCAGTGGACAGAAGCTGGAAGGAATCACAAGTTTTAAGTACTTGGGATCAATTATCACAGACAAGGGCTCCAAACCAGAACTACTTTGCAGGATTGCCCAGACAACAGCAGCAATAACAAGGTTGAGACCATTATGGAAAGATGCCAACATTGGTTTTGGTTCCAAAATAAGGCTGATGCGCTCGATTGTCATATCTATCTTTCTGTATGTTTGTGAAACATGGACACTCACATCAGATCTCGAATGGATTCAAATCTTTGAAATGAGATGCTACTGCAAGATCTTGGGCATCTCATACTTTGACCATGTAAACAACAAAGAAGTTCACAACAGGATCCAATGAGCCATTGGATCCTATGAAGACCTTTTGACCACTGTAAAAAAGCACAGCTGAAGTGGTATGGTCATGTCTCAAGATCATCTTGACTGGCAAAAACAATCTTGCAAGGCACAGTGCAAATGTGCAGAAGAAGAGGCAGACAGAAAAAGAGGTGGGAAGACAACATTAAGGAGTGGACAGGCATGGGATTTGGAGATTCCCAAAGGGCAGTAGAGAACAGGAAAAGATGGAGATAATTGGTTGCAAAGTCAACTGTGGTGCCCCAGTGACCTCTTTGGTTGAGGGATTGATGATGATGATGATGAATGGAGATGCCATATTTTCTGTTGTGAAAATTTTGTGTTTGTTGTAAGATTAATTTCCTTATGAGGAGATCTTTTTATTTTAGTAAAAATTATAGTGTTGATGGCATCTTGTAAAAATTCTGCTTCATCAGTGGTTTCTATATATAGAAAAATATTATCGTTTACCAGTAGTGACTATATTTAGTAAAAATTAGTAGCTATTGATATAAATGATCATACTTGATATTTTCTTCAAGAGAGTACAACATCAGTACTACTTTATATGTCTGTGTACTTTTTATACCAGTTTAAGATGGAAATATCTGAACATGATATATTATATCAATCCTTTAGGAAATAAATTAAAAAATTTAATGTCCACTCAGGAAATAAGCCATTTTACAAATGTTTTAATTTTCTTTTGTATTTTGCTTTGAAACTAAGAGATGAGCTACTACAAAAGCATCAGCATCAACACCTAACCAAATTTGTTTTACTATACTGTTTATGGCTCACTGTGTATCATACTATTTTATTATGCTATGTATTATGGGTCAGAGACCTAATGTATTAAATAAACTTTCTGTTCTGTTCTGTAAATATTGTATTTATACAATTCATTAGAGAATGGTTTTCTTAAACATACCTTTAGTAAGATCAATTTTCTTAGTCAACAGAAAGCTCCAGTGAGTGTTATTAGCATTAATTTGTCATAATATTGGCCTATTTGCAGATAATAAGCACTGTAGAAGAAAATGGCATACCCACAATTTCAAAGTTTGGTATAACTGGTATTCGGTAAGTGTTTATTTTTTTAGTGCATTGTATATTGAAAAGAACTGTTTAGTCTTATTACCACATTATTAGACTAGCCATAATAGATTCTGTGTGTAACAGTATTATTGCCACACTGCTAGTCCAGCTATAATAAATTTCATGTGTAACACAGTATTATTGCCACACTGTTAGACCAGCCATAATAGACTTCATGTGTAACAGTATTATTGCCACACTGCTAGTCCAGCCATAATAAATTTCATGTGTAACACAGTATTATTGCCACACTGTTAGACCAGCCATAATAGATTCTATGTGTAACAGTATTATTGCCACACTGCTAGTCCAGCCATAATAAATTTCATGTGTAACACAATATTATTGCCACACTGCTAGTCCAGCCATAATAAATTTCATGTGTAACACAGTATTATTGCCATACTGTTAGACCAGCCATAATAGACTTCATGTGTAACAGTATTATTGCGACACTGTTAGACAAGCCATAATAGGCTTCATGAGTAACACAGTATTATTGCCAGATTGTTAGACCAGCCATAATAGATTTCATGTGTAACAGTATTATTGCTACTCTGTTGAACCAGCTATAATAGGCTTCATGTGTAACACAGTATTTATTGCCACACTGTTAGACCAGCCATAATAGATTTCACATATAACACAGTACTATTGCCACACTGTTAGACCAGCCATAATAGATTTCACGTGTAACACAGTATTATTGCCACACTGTTAGACCAGCCATATTATATTTCATGTGTAACAGTATTACTTCCACACTGTTAGACCAGCCATCATAGATTTTATGTGTGGTACAGTATTATTGCCACACTGTTAGACCAGCCATAATAGATTTCATGTGTAACAGAGTATTATTGCCACACTCTTAGACCAGTCATTAAAAGTTTTGTGTGTAACACATTATTACTGCCACACTGTTAGACCAGCCATAATAGATTTCATGTGTAACACAGTATTATTACCACACTCTTAGACCATCCATAAAAGGTTTTGTGTGTAACAGTATTACTGCCACACTGTTAGACCAGCCATAACAAGTTTTATGTATTACAGAATGTTTATATGTATGCAAATGGCAACATATTAAGTTTTCTTTTTGGAAATACTTTGGAAAGTAAGAATTTTAGACCAATTTCTGCTATTAAAATCACCTTTAGTTATTTCACCTACTGATAACCAGAAGAGCTCAGTTATTATTTGAACATGTAGCTTATAGGATGGCCTGTCCTTTCTCATCTGTCCATCCAGTAGCACCGGTTATTGCCAGTCCTCCTAAACTACTTGGAGAATTGACATGAAAATTTACACACACAAATGTTGTTGATCTGTTGTCCAATATGGCCACCATAGAAGCCATCTTGAAAATATTGTTATCAATACTCCTCCTGAAAGACAGTAATATAGCCATAGGTTTTTCAACAGAAGTCTTCTTATAATGTTTAGATGCTCCTAAATGAAAACTGCCGCTTGCACATCCAATATGGCTACCACAGTGACCACCTTGAAAATCATGCTGTTACTACTCCTCCTGAAGTGGGCCCTGGGTGGCTGAGTGATCTAAGGTGCTTGCCTTTACTGATCACTGATCACTGCCATCTTACCTCTGTCCATGTGAATATGTGAGAAAGCTTGCCAGTGGCATCTTGTGGGTTGGTGGTTCTTCCTGGTTTTTCTCACATTCTTTCTCTACCAGATACAATGGCTGCCATGTACAGTTTATCATGTGCTGAAAATGGTGTTAAACCTACAAAACAACAACAAACGACTCCAGAATAGATTGTCTTGTCAACATTTGCTTTTTACTAAATTACTTCTTACAGCGTCTAGTTGATCTTAAATGAAAACGGAGCAGCCCAGACATTGATTATGGCCACCACAAAGTAGAACTTAAAAATCTTATCACTACACTAAATGAATTGTTAATAATCATGTGGTTATCACTGAAAGATATCTTTATGATATGTCCAGTTGGTTATAAATGGAAATTGTGCTAATCTGATTTCCAATATGACTACCCACAAGGCACAATGTCCATGTTGAAAATCTTGTTGGAGCTACATCTAGATGGCTAATCATACTGATATTGTCCTTTCATCAAAAGACTCTTATAATGCCTAGTTAGTCCTAATGAAAAAAGGTGCCAATGTGATTCCAATATGGCCACCATTGCAGCCATCTTAAAAATCTTTTTATTATTACTTCTGCAGAAATGGAAAGGCATATCAATATGAAATTTCCACAGCAGGACTTGTGATATCAAGTTGGTCTTAAATGAAAATGGTGCCAATCTGATATCCAATATAGCTGCTGATCTGAAAATATACTTTATTGCTGAAGAATGTCATAGATGGTTTCAACACTCAAGAATTAAAAAGGAGGAAATGGTCTTATCTTGAATTTTTAGAAGTTCCTTTCAGCCAGGAGAGCATCAGTCTCTTTGTGGGACTCTTGTTATAAGAAGAAAGAATGGATGTAGTTAGAGTTTTGTAATGACATGATACAAAATCATATTTCTTGTGTAAAACATTAAATACATGTATGAACAGTAGTTTTGATTTGACATGAAATCCTTTTATGAGCAACAGTTACAATTATGAATTTCATCATAAATAGCTTAGTGATGTTTTTGACCTCCACAATATTATTATGAACTGTTAAGTATCAGAGTGATAGTGTTATTATATACTATTCAATATTAAGATAAACACTGTTATTATATACTATTCAATATTAAGATAAACACTGTTATTATATACTGTTCAAGATTAAGATACACTGTTAATATGTACTGTTCAGTATTAAGATACACTGTTAATATGTATTAAGATAGACACTGTAATTTATACTGTTCAATATTAAGATATACACTGTAATTTGTTCTGTTTGGTATTAAGATAGACACTATAATTTATACTGTTCATTATTAAGATAGACACTGTAATTTATACTGTTCAATACAATATTAAGATAGACACTGTAATTTATACTGTTCATTATTAGGATAGACACTAATTTATACTGTTCAATATTAAGATAGACACTGTAAGTTATATTCTTCAGTATTAAGATAGATACTAATTTATACTGTTCATTATTAAGATAGACACTGTTATTATATACTGTTTAGTATTAAGGTTGACAATTATTATATACTATTGGGTATTATGATATAAACTCTGTTATTGAATTCACTATTTATGTTTGAAATTTTGTTGAGCATATCATTTAACACAATGCTATTATCAAAATTGTTTTTTCCTCCTTCAGGAACTCTTCCACAGAAGCTGTGCTGGAATTTTACTTCTACTGCTTGGTTTCTGATCTTGATAATATATCCACAGCACTGAATTCTCTCCTGTTATTAGGACAGGTCGGGCCATTCCTTTTAAACCAGAAAATGCCAAAATATGAGAAAAGCCCAGGTATCGTAAACTCTAAATATTTTGTAGTGATAATTATAGAGTTAAATCCATATTCCACAAAAGATGTGAAGAACAAATTGTGTCACAATAATCATGCATTGCTGACCACATTTTTTCAAGAGTGGTATATTTGAATTAAATAAATGTGTAACCATTTTATGTAATGAAAAATGTGTCCATAATTTGTACCTATACTGGTCATAAAATGATGGCAATATTGACGAAAGGGGTTTTGACCAAAAGATGTCTTATGATATTTAGTTAGTCCTAATGAAAATGGTGCCAATTTTAAATTCAATATGGCTGCAACAAGAATCAATCTTGAAAAAATCTTGATATGACCACTCCAACTAAATGAATGGTAATATTTGCATGATGTTTTCACCAAAAGACTTTAATGAAATCTTGTTGACTCAAAGCAAAAATGGTGCTGATTGATGTCCCATATGGCCACCAGAGCATCCACTTTGAAAATCTTCTTATTACACAAGAATATCATATATGTCTTAACACTTCTTGGAAGAAATGGTCTTATGGATTCCTGGAAATTCTTTTCATTCAGTAGAGTGTCAGTCCTTTTGAGGGACTTTGTTTGGAAGAGTTTTGTACCATGTAAATGATGCTTAATGACAAATAAAATAGGGAGCATAAAATATTTGTGAAAAGTAAATGAAAACGATGAAAATGAAAATGCATAGAATGTAGAAGCTGGGTCAGAAAGTTTTACTTTGGTTTTATTGAGTGTTCCACCATTATCGATCCACTTATGGTTTAATTATTTAACATTTGTCACAAATATATAATTTCACTCTTATTAATAATATTTATTTATTACTGAATTATCTGATATTAATGGAGCT
>JAECUM010023195.1:0-25174 GCA_016617855.1 Megalonaias nervosa | reverse complement strand
TCATCTCTCTCTAGACTTGTCGGGGTTCTTCATTTGCCGAGGGCACTTCTTCTTCTTCTTCCTCCCCCTGCTCCTGTTGTTTCTTAGGGCAGTCTGAAGACCAATGTCCTTTCTCTTGACAATGATAACAAGTATTTTGACTTTTGTCTCTTTTGACACTGGTCTTGCTTTTATGACGGTCTGGACATTCTGTAGCCCAATGCCCTTTCTTCTGACAGATATAGCAAGTATCTTGACTTTTATCTCGAAAAGAGGGGGAGTAGTCCGTCGGCTTGTCTGAAGAAAACTTTCGTATGACACCTCGCAAAGCTCTGATCAGAAGTTCGATCTGTGTGGGTTCTTCCATCGTGCTGGTCGGCTTGAGAGCGAAATGAATACTGAGAGGGAAGGCACCAGCCCTTTATATATACACTGAGCCTGACATAGATATATAGGGGTCCATGGCGTTTCAAATGTAGTTATTTGACTTTTTACAGTCAAGATGAAACGATCGCATCATTTCGTAAAGAAAGGAGAAGAAAGTAAGAGGCAGAAACGTGATTTATCGCCTCGCACAGTAGCTGAAGTCTTGGCTCAAATTCACGCCAGTGATTTTGAAGATCAGATAAGTGAACCAGAATCCAGACCCAGAGAGTCTACACCAAGTCAAAGTCCATCACCACCAGTAAACGTTGAAAAGTACTACCACATTGAAGAGACGGAGAAACGCTCCTCTAGAAAATTTAGAACCACGGCCTACATGTACAGGGTGAAGTTTAAAGATTTCAAGTCAGATGTACCCCTGGAGAAAGCAGAAGGGTTCATCACCGATGTGTGGGATTCTTTGTTAACCACACTGAAACAGCAATGTGAAGCCAAAGAAGATGATCGATTTAGACTTTCCATTCATCACGACAGTTTGAAGTCCCCCGTTTGGATCGAGTTTAGCAGTTCGGCAGAATTGACACCTTCCAAAGTCATACACAAGATTCAATACGTGCAACAATCCAACGACAAGTTTCACATCACCGATGGAAAATTGACACTGTTCATGACCCACGTGTCTCTTTCCCAAGGGACAGGACACTAAAAGGTGTTATTGGTAGACAACCTTCGCAGCACCAAAAAGATCCTCGTCCAAATTAACAACCCTCAAGACCAGATGTGTTTAGCCCGTGCCATCGTGGTGGGACGAACGTATGCCAACAAGAACGATACGGCAGAATGGAAAAGAGCCTGGAAAACTATTCAACAATCTGTCCGAGCCAAACAACAAGGAGAACCAGAACTCCTGTTACAGCAAGCGGGGATATCCAAAGACAGACCCTGTGGCATTCCTGAAATGCAAAAATTGCAAGACGTCTTGGCTCCACGCTACACCTTGAAAGTGCACCCTCAAGAAGTGCACGGACCTCTGTTGTTTCGAGGTAAAGATTTCAAAGACGGAAAATACATTTACGTCTATCATCACGATGAACATTTCGATGCCATTACCAGTATCACTGCATTCCTGGGATACAGTTATTACTGTCAGAAATGTGACTATGGCTATAACAATCGAGAGCAACATAAGCATTGTGGATCGAAATGCTCAGGATGTTTGGCATCTAAACCCTGTCTGGACGAAGGACAAGAACGAGTGCATTGTCCAGCTTGTCAACGCACGTTTGTCAGTCCTGCCTGTTACCAACAACATCTAAAGATGCAAGGTTCACAGCAGAAATGTGCTTGTCAACTCCTGAAATTGTGCCCTACTTGTGGACAAGGCATACGTACCAATTGTGCTAAGGCACGCGTATGTTCAGGAAAGAAGCGATGTCACATTTGTCGCCAAATCGTGGACTTGGAGTACCAATACTACATTCAAAAATATCAAACCAACCGTCAAGAGGAAGATGTACAGAAGAAAGACAATTTCATCTTTTTCGATATTGAATGCATGCAAGAGACCGGTATTCACATTCCTAATTTCTGCGTTGCTCACCGAGCGTGCGAGAAGTGCATCCAAGAGCCTATCTTTACTCATTGTTCTCACTGCAGTAAGATTCCTGGAGGACGTGAAAAAATCTTTCGGGGACCGAATTCGCTGGCGGATTTCGCCCAATGGATCTAAGATCCTATCGACGAGACGTGGAGTCAAGAAGACATCGAACGTTACGGAGATTGTCATCGCTATGCCACGGTGATGGCTCACAATTTCTCGGGATACGATGGGCAATTTCTTTTGAGATACTATACGGAACAAAGTACTGAACGTCCTAAAGTGACTTTGAACGGAGCCAAACTCATTTCCATGCAAGTGGGGCAAGTGCAAGTTAAAGATTTGATGAGTTACTTGGCCATGCCTTTGAGCCGAATGCCTAAAACGTTTGGAATGACAGAAATGGCCAAAGGCTATTTTCCGCACTCTTTCAATACCGAAGCCAATCAACACGCCGTTCTACACCATTTGCCTGAGGCTCACTACTACGACCCCGACAACGTGCGTACCGAATAATAAGAAGCCTCGGACCCTTTCGACTTTCAGGAGGAAATGTTAAAATATTGTCGTTCCGACGTGGACATTTTACGGCGTTGCTGTAGAACATTTCGAGAACTGTTCGTGGAACACGGAAGGATCGATCCTTTGAAAGAAGCCTGCACCATTGCCAAAGCGTGTTCCTTAGTGTACCGCCAACGATTCATGCCCGAAAACACACTAGCTGTCATCAGTCCTCAAACGAGCAATTTTGTTAAACGTCAATACTCGGTCAAAGCCCTACGCTGGATACATTACTTGTGCGACAAGGAAGACAAATGGATGCAACATGTTTGCAACGGAGGAGGCGAAAAGGCCATCGGAAGGT
Source organism: Megalonaias nervosa (assembly GCA_016617855.1). Taxonomy (NCBI): domain Eukaryota; kingdom Metazoa; phylum Mollusca; class Bivalvia; order Unionida; family Unionidae; genus Megalonaias; species Megalonaias nervosa. The sequence continues at coordinate 22,349 of JAECUM010023195.1, read as the reverse complement.
ATTCAGTGGATGGCTGGGACTTAGAAAACCGGAACATCGTGTACGAGTTTAACTGTTGCTTATTTCACGGTTGTCCCATCTGCTACCCTCAACGTGACACGACAAACCAGTTTTTACAACGGACCATGGAAGACTTATACCAGGCCACTTGTCAGCGGCGCTTGAAGTTAGAAGAGCAAGGATACCGAGTGGTAGAAATGTGGGAACACGAGTACGATCACCGTTTGAAATCTGATCCCGAGTTTAAGCGCATCGTGGAAAGTTACAAACTGGTGGACCCACTGATCCCACGGGGCAGCTTGTACGGAGGATGGACAAATGCCACCTATTTGCTGTACCAAGCCGACGAGGAGAAAGGAGAAGAAATCAAATACTTGGATGTGTGTTCGCTTTATTCGTACGTGTGCAAATATTGTCACTTTCCCGCAGGGCATCCGCAACTGCTGACGGAACACATTGACCTGGACAACATTCGACAATACGAAGAACTGATCAAGTGCAAGGTCTTGCCTCCCACGAACTTGTACCATCGCGTGATACCTCACCATTGCCATGGAAAACTGATGTTTCCCTTGTGTTGTACTTGTGCCGAAACGTGCAACGAAGACCAACCTTGTGAGCACACTCAGGAAGAACGCGTCTTGACGTGAACGTGGGTCAGCGTGGAATTGTTCAAAGCTATTGACCTGGGATACCAATTGTTAGAAGTGTACGAAATTTACCACTTTCCCAAGACAGATAAATACCACAAGGGCGACGAGACTCAGAAAGGCATTTTTGCAGACTACGTGAATGCCTTTTTGAAACTGAAACAAGATGCCAGCGCCTATCCTTCTTGGTGCCACACTCCCGAAGGCCAAAAGAAATTCAAAGAGAAATACTGGGAGCAGGAAGGCATTACTTTAGACCACGTCGAGAAAAACGAAGGAAGGCGATCGTTTGCCAAAGTGATGTTAAATTGTCTGTGGGGGAAAATGGCACAACGACCGTGTTTTCCCAAGACGGAGTATTTGACAGAATTGTCCTGCTCCTTCCAGATGATTCACGACAAAACCAAATACATGAAACACGTGGACGTCGTTCGTGAGAACTTGATCTTTGTCAATTACGAAGAAGAACTGGACTTTGTAGAAGCCGACGAATTTGGAAATGTTATCATTGCGGTAGCTTACGTGACAGCCTATGCTCGCTTAAAACTGTACGAAGCTTTAGAACTGTTAGGAGATCGTGTGCTGTATTTTGACACGGACAGTTGCATCTATATCGATCGTCTGGGTCAACAACACCTTAACATCGAAGGAGACCGTTTAGGAGCCTGGACGGACGAGCATCCCGACGACAAAATTCTAAGTTTTGCTAGTGGTGGCCCCAAAATTTACGGCTACGAATACTGATACCCACAAGAAGAAGTGCACACAGAGTGTAAAGTGAAAGGATTGACTCTCAATTATCGGACCAGTCAACTGGTGAACTTTTGCGTCTTCAAAGAAGCCTTGCAGTCTGGACAGGATGAAAATTTTGAAGTGACCACCCACGAACCGCACAAGATTGTACATTTACCCACACACCAAATCGTCAGCCGGCCCTTGGAAAAAGTCTATCAAATCGTGTACCAGAAGCGAGTACGGCTTCCCAATCACTTCACTTTACCGTACGGTCACGCTGATATAAAAAAATGGTTCCAAGACGATAGCCACCAACAAGAAGGATGACTTCAACACAGCAAGAATCGACTGAGAGATCCACAGAGAGCTCCAGGTTCAAACCATACCATTTTCCTGTTTTCTTGCCTGGCTATTGCAGTTGTGCCAGTCGATTGGAAACGTTTCAAAAATGGCCCACGGATAGGGAAGGATTACCTACAGAGAATGTTTTAGCTAGAACAGGATTTGTCTACTTGGGACCTGAGACTGGATTGGGATACGATGTACAGTGTTTCAGTTGTGGTCTGAAGTTGCGTATGGATCGATGTATCTACAAAGATTCAACTATTCTGGAACACACTCAATGGTCTCCGCATTATCCTTACCTTTCTATGGTCATCACACTACGGTTCAAGAATGACGGTACCTTAGAGAAGGTAGTACCGATGTCCAAGAAGAAGAAAAGGAAGACTTCCAAAACTAGGCATAAAAAAGGAACGATGAACAAGCTCGAGACTTCATTACGACTAGTATAAAAAGGGACAACGTCCAAGACCGATAGTTTATTGTCACTACCAACACCAAGCGAAAAGGATGAATCCTTTCACACAGCAAGTATCAAGCGTAAGACTCAAGTCCAACGAGAAACTCGAGTACGATGCTGTGCCTTGCGATGACAGGGATGGCGTAAGCTATGACCTTAGCGATTCAGTACCACATCATGGTAACTTTGCTATACCTACCATGGAAAGTGATGCTGTGCGTGTTAAACCTGACGGATGCGAAAGCGATGCCACTCGTTATCGTACGTCTTTTCACTTTACTGGTTTTCATGGTGGATGTCATCATTATGAAACCATGCGTCTACCACCCTACGGATTTATCCCAAACTGAGCAAACTCCTGCATATTTCACCGTACCCTCATCGAAATGAACCTGTGAAAGACGAATATTCGTTCCCTGTGAGTTTGTCTGAATACTGCGATTTTGAAAGTCGGATCGAAACTTTCCGTGGAAAATGGCCAAAATATCTGGGAGGACCTACCCCCAAAGAATTAGCTAGAGCTGGATTTATCTACTTGGGCGAAGGGGATAAAGTCAAGTGCTTCAGTTGCGTTGTGTCATTTCACGAGTGGGAGAAGAAAGATTGCGCTTGCCTGGAACATGCTCGATGGTCTCAGGATTGTCACTACCTACCTTTAGTGGCACCTCGTCATTGAAATGGGCATACCATGTCGTTTAAGAAACCAGCTGCTTGGCTAGGAGTCAAACGTTGGAAAACACCTAGACAAGTATTTAAACCCCATTGGAAAAATAATCTTCAAACATTACCAAACGAATTGCAAGAGAAGATCTACAAGGACATTTAGCAAAATCTCAATTTGTGACTGAGGAACTTTAATGTCGAGAAATTCACAAGAGGAAATTGACCAAAGTCAACAAACAATTCAGATTTCTCTGGATCAAGTGTGCGTTCTTCCTAATATTCCGCTTTAGACCATTTACATTTGAAGATTTGATTGACATTCTTGACCGTTTCCTGGAATGGCAGTGGTCAGAAATTACTCACTTTTCCGTTACTTTCGCTCTAGAAGAAGTGTTTGACTGACATGGTCATGTATACTTTACAAGAGAACATTCGTGGTTTGCCTGTGGAGTTGAGTACACTTGAGTACACTTATTGCCTCCGATAAAAAAGAGGTATAAAAACGGACTACCATGCCACGACCTTTATCATTCGTGATACAACAGAGTCCGTGGAAGGAAATCAATGACATTATTCAAACGGTGGAGGATTGCCAACATCTATTACGAGAAGTGTGTCCATTGAATTGGGGTCGACGTGTGGTGTGTGTCTTAGTGACTTGCTTTCTTTGATTTCGTTTACCAGCCGATTCTTTGTGGACTCTTTGTGGACTCTTTACGACCAGTACATACCACTCCAAAAAAGCATGAAAGTGGTTCCTTGAAATGTACACGAAAAACTCTTTCTGCTCAAAGCTTTGCTCTTTCATCTCGATACTTCTCGACAACCTCTACACGAAAGAAAGATTCGTCAACTTTTAGGTACTGAAGATATGTACGACGATGTGTGTGTAGCTTGTGACTTACACCCTCACTGGAAAGATGTACATGACTGGAAAAGTTGGGGTTTCGAGGCTTGAACAAAAGAAGTGGCACACTATGCCTAAGATTTGTCATCCTAAAAACTAAAACATTCAGTGAAAAAAGTAACTTTTAAACCAGTGTTAGTGACAGTGCTAGAAGAAGAAGAAGTCGTGACCGAGGAAAACCACTCTCTTCAGGACAGGACCGTCATCGACATCCCCGAAAGGCCATTCCGGGAAGACACTTCTGTGACTGTGTCAAGAAATGTAGAGACTCTAAGAACATTACACACTGTCCCTACGATTCCACCTCTTGATCACCACAAATGTTGTTGTACAGAGACTTGTCTACATTCCACTATGATCGTTTTGATGTGTCTTTTATTCATGTACTTAGCCATTGGCTTTTATGTATTTTCATGTCACAATTAAAGATGGCAATAAACGTGTCCTGAAAAAAGTACAAAAACTCTTCTCTTGTCTGTCTTCGTGTCAAAAGTGACATTCCTTTCACTACTACAACTACTATGGCTACCTCTACTGTCTCTGCTCCCTCTTCCTATATTGTCAAAGTCATCTATGAACACGTAGATCGGACTAGTTGGGAGGCATTGTATCTTCGCCATCCCTTTAACATGCTCATTGCCGGACCTAGCGGTTCAGGCAAAACCGAATTTGTCAAACGTTTGATCGAACATAAACATCATTTGATCGATCGTCCACCTCAACGAATCGTGTGGTGTTACAAAGAGTGGCAATCGGCGTACAGCCTTCTGCGAGAAAGTCAAGGCGATTCCATCGTCTTTGTGGAAGGCATTCCTGGCGAAGACTACGGGATAGTGTCTGACCCTAGTCAAACTCATTTGGTTATTTTTGACGACATGTTAGGAGAAGACGAAGAAGAAATTAAACTGTGATTTACGCGCAAAGGGCATCATCGTAATGCCAGTGTCATTTATATCACTCAAAATTTGTTTCAACAAAGTAAAGCCCATCGTACCATCAGTCTCAATGCTCATTCCGTGGTGTTGTTTAAAATCCCTAGAGATAAATCGCAAGTGCAACTGTTAGCCAAACAGTTAGGAACGCATTGGCTGACTCGTGCGTACGACGATGCCACTCAAACCGCACACGCACATTTACTCGTGGATTTAATACCCACTTCCCCCGATTATTTGCGATTTCGTACCCATCTGTTTCACCACTGGTGCCAAGACGGAGGCTCTGTCGTGTGCACGTCCCCTTCGTCGACTTAACAACAACCACAACCACCAAAAAAAACAAAAATCTATAAAAACCTCGGTCACTTGGGGTCTGTCTCACACAGCGTCAACATGACGTCCCTTCAGTCTCATCTTCCCGTCAAATTGATTCGTGCCTTGTACGGTATCAGTCGCGAAAAAGTGCTCGTGTCTTAGAAGCTAGTCTCAAAGAAGTCTTACGATGGTTTACGGTGACAGCACGTCGATTACTGCAAGGTATCATTCACATTCCACATCAATCCAAACGTTTATTTTTGAGACAAACAAATTAGCCTTGACGCAACTGGCCGATCCTCGCATTGACACTCAAACCAAAAAGAAAATCATTTTGAAACTTGGAGGAAGCGGTTCTCTAGGAGGTGTCATCTTTCGTTCCCTCTTAAAATGGGATCCTAATGCTCCTAAAGTCGTCTCCAAGAAAAAAGCCACACCCAAACGTACCAAGAAGAAAAAGGAAAAGAGTAACGGTATCAAGACCAGGTCACAATCACAAAAAAAAAAAGAAAAAGTAAAGCCCACATAAATCAGGTTCTACCCGCAAGAGCGGTTCTGCCGCCAGGGCGCAACCTTACATTCGCAAACCACGACCTGCTGCAACAACGGTGACCGCGTCTCCAGTAACCTCAACTTCTTCCACTGCTCCGCTGCTGGTGATGCCTTCCAAACCCATTTTGACACGCGTCTTTCCTAATTTGATGAAACATTGGAAACCCGTATCTCCAAAGACGTCTCCTCCAGCGGTGACTCCCTATTCCTCTTTAGAGGCAGTGGCCGCTGCTCACAAAGTACCTGCCACCAAAATCAAAGTCCAAGAAAGATCGGGTGTGTTAAACAGTTTACTTGATTTGTCCAAGCAAGAACTGTCCCGAGTCCGTTGCGTACCCCTCCACGACGCGTGATGCCTGCCATGAAAATGATACGAAGAGCCGACAATCAGTGGCGACGCATTCCAGTAAAAAAAAAAGACCCCAGGCTGAGTGTTTTTGTGCTCCTGAACACCCAAAGATGTTCCCTCCAAGAAGTTCACACCGTCACCATCGTCGTTCTCCTGTCGAAATGGAAAAGGAAAAAGAAATGGACAGTCTCGTCATCCGACAAAGCGCATCGCCAAACATCTACGTCACCCCCAGAAAAGACACACTCGCCCAAAGAAAAGAAGAAGTCACCAAACAGGTGGATTTTTTGACAGGGAGTGGGTAGGTCAGATACTCAATGCAGCTAAATACGGTATGAAAAAAAAAAAGATAAAAGGACGCATGTGAAGCCATGGACTTTAGTGTATGTTGTGCACCAAAAGATGTCCCCTCATGATCGTTTTTCTGTCCAGAAAGGAAAAAGAAAAGGACAGTTTCATCATCCGAAGAAACGCTTAGCCAAACATAGACGGCACCCCCAGAAAAGACACACTCGTCCAAAGAAAAAGAGGAGTCACCAAAGAAGAGGATTCTTTGGCGATTTTGGAAAACAAATTGTTACCTTTATGACGAAGCCATAGTCTCAAAAAAGGATAAAAGGCTGTGTGCCAAGTCATTGACATTAGTGTATATTTTGGTGTGTGCCGCGGAACCAACAAACAAAGATGTCCCCTAAAAGAAGTGCACACCACTCTCTAGCTAATCAAGGAAAGAAAATGAAAGGACTACCTCCTCGTTTAGCCAAACATTGGGACGTGTTGTCCGTCCTGCCCAAAGCCCCTCCACCATGCGAAAACAAATGATTCAAACTGCCTCCAAAGATGTCGTCGATATAGTGTGCGAATGTTGTCTGAATGCTTTGAAAGGAACGATACCTTTGTCTCCACATCAGAAACAATGCTTAGCCAAACACCGACACGTGCTTCGCCAAATGGTCCAAAAGAAAATACCCATTCGTCAAAAGAAAAAGATGCTGGTACAACGCGGAGGATTTGTACACCTGTTGTTAGCACCCTTGTTGAAAGCCACATTGGTCCCCATGATTACAGGACTCATGGCGGGAGCTGCATTACAAGGGATAGGTCAAAGATAAAAAAGGATCAAGAAGATAAAAGAGACCTCTGGAGTCAAAAGATCTCAGACGTGATCCTTGAAATCTAATGGAAGGACGAAAACTGGCTTTAATTCCTTACAAACGATGGATGGAATACCATCGTTGGCAAGAATAACGGACCCCACATTTACCTCCCAATTTGACCGACATGTCCCAGCTACAACACTAATTACAATCATTGATGGATTGCAGCGATTTGTTAGAAAAGGAAAAATCTCAACGGTACGGTCAATTGTAGCAACGACTGCAACTCTTTCACCAGAAAGCTTTAGACGAAACAGCTCAGCCAACTCTGAAAGATTTTAAGGCCTTGATGAAAAGTTCACCGCCACCACCACTACCACCCCAGCGGTCAAGACAGATGCAGCCCCGCGGCTGCCTGAGGAAGAAGAGGCAAGAGATGTCTTTCAAACACCGTCAGCGGCTCCCATCCCTAGTAAGATTGCAGTGTCCTTGTTGACCCTTCCCCTACACCCCAACGAGAAGAACTTAAAGCTTGGGTTAAAAAGATGATGTAAACTCCACCTTCGACAGAGGTGAAAAAGAAAGAAGGGAAAGCAGAAGTAAATAAAGAAAAGAAGACCAAAGCCATTCCAATACCACCACCACCACCACCACCATTACCACCAAACCTTCCTTCGGCTTCTACACCTGTGGCACTTCGGACACGTAAAGCCGTTTCTAAACCACCTCAGAATACCATCAGAGAAGAGTGGATCACTTATTAAAAAAATGGAGAAGGTGTTAGCCAGCATTTACTACGATCCATCCTATCCTGCAGGTTATGGAGGAGTTCAGAAATTGTATCGTGCTGGCAAAACTTGACTGAAAAGTGTCCGTTTACCTCAAGTGCAACGCTGGTTACCAGAACAAGCCACGTACACCTTATGCAAACCCATACGACGAAAATTTTCCAGAAGTCGCACCCGAGTGGAGGGCATCGATCATCAATAGCAAGCCGATTTAGCCGAGATCTCTCATATGGCCACCTACAATCGTGGTTACAAATATTTGTTTTGTGTCATCGACGTCTTTTCCAAATTTGCTTGGGTCGTACCATTGACTTCTAAATCGAGCAGTGAGTAAGTGCGAGCCATCATACTGGTGTTGAAACAAAGCAGGCGTCACCCTATTCGATGGGAAACTGACAAAGGGAAGAATTTCTGAAACAAGCTTTCCAAAAAGAATTGAAGAAACGTGACATTCATTTTTCCACCACCGATAATCCCGAAACCAAAGCCAGCATCGTGGAACGTTTTCAACGCACCTTGAAAGAACGCATGAGGAAATATTTTACGCATCAACACACTCTCAAGTCCATCGCCGTCTTGCCACACCTAGTCCAATCGTACAACCAATCTTACCATCTGAGCATCGGGCATGCCCCCCCACCCCCCAAGAAGTGACTCCCGACAACGAAGTGACCGTCTTTGAGCGCCTGTTTGGTAGGTCCCCAACAGAAACTGTCCCCAAGAAAGGTGGAGTCTTCGTAGCAGGAGATTGGGTGCGCATTGGCAAAACCTAACGCACTTTCGACAAAGGTTATTTACCCAACTGGACCACGGAATTGTTTCATGTCACCGAACGTGTGTGTGGCCATCATCCTCCCGTCTATAAATTGGAAGACATGAACGGGAAAATGTTAAACGGAACGTTTTACTTGCCTGAGTTACAACATGTGACCAAAAAAGAAGACGACGTGTACGAGATCGAAAGCATTCTCGATCGAAGAACGCGTAAAGTGGGAAAACGTCGTGTGAAAGAAGTCAAAGTACATTGGAAAGGATATCCACCGAGTTTTGACTCTTGGATCGACGCTTCGCAAATCATCGACTATAAAAAGAAGTGACCATCATGCCCTTCAACACAGTCTCAGCTACCGCAGTAACCACTCTTTCATCCAGTTCTTCTTTGCAAGATCTACAAAAGCAACCCTTGTGGGTATGATGTGGAGAATGTGTGCCTAAAACACAAATCGTTTTTTTCTGCCAAATCTTTGTGGTTTATTGTGTCATGGGTTCTGCCATTGCCAATTTGAGTTTGCAACAAGGAGACAAACAATTGTGGATCATTTTACCCAGCAGTTGCATCGGTTACCTTCTTCCCAATCCGTCTCTGAAATATTCCTCTAACGGGAACAACAACGGGAGTCTTGTGTCCAACGTTAGTCCCCCTTCCAACAGTCACCCTAACCATCCTCTTTTAGACACTCCTCTGACTTCCAGTGACCTCTCGGACACTAGAACTGTGGAATTATGAATAACCAATTTTACTTAACGTTACCCAGTGACAGTTGCATGGAGGTGTTTCCCAATAACATCTTATGCTGCTACACGGCAAAATTAATTCAGGCCATTCAATTGGATCATGAAACCCAGTGGGAAGTTGCTTTGGTGGAAATGATTCACCCTACACAAATCAAAAACATCGTCGAAAATGAAAACACTTTTACGGTAGAAGTTCATGACGAGCAAGTGCAACAACACTTGGATGAACGCAGCAGTGTAACTGACTCTATGATCACAAGACCCCAAAACTAAATGAACCACTTACCGGTTGAAAATTCTCTCAGGCTACCTTTTTAGTGGTCAACATTTGGTGAACGCCATTGCTGACAGGTTCAATAAGGTGTTTGGCAATGTCTTGGAGAAAACCAGAAAAAGTGTCACGATTGAATACCGCAAAATAGCTCGTCGCCTACTAATCAAATTTTCAGAGGACAAAGTATTGGCCATTACATTTTGTCCTGAATTGTATGACATCTTGGGTGGAGACCCCAAGTTGATCAAGATTGCGAACGAAATACCAGCTGTGACTAGTAACTCGGATTTTGCGAGATATTTTCTATTCCCTGTAGAAATGAACCAAGGACTGAATTTGATGTGGCGGAGTACAACGTGGTGGGACAAACCTCCGTACCGTTACTGCGTGTCATTCCTTTCTAAGTGGAGTCTGCCACGAATGCAGACGAGGAAGGTGGAAACATTTATCGCGATCATCGCGAATTTTACATCCTCATTATTTACCCGTCAGTAAGTCGTATATCGACACTGTCAACATTACTATAAAAGGAGATCTGGAACAAAATATTCCATTCACCAAAGGGAAAGTCACAATGAAACTCCATTTTCGAAAACGATTACTCTAACCCTTTGTCAGTCATGTATCCTGTGTACCAAGGAGTCGCTCGATAGCGAGGACATGGTTTAGGAGATATGCTAAAATCAGCCGTTCGTTCGGTGGCTCCCGTTTTGAAACCGATGGTGACACGGGGATTGCAAGCCTTGAAAGAAGCCGCGTTGACGCAAGGTAAAGAATTTCTCCAAAATGTCATCATTGACAAACAAATTCCTAAAGAAGCATTCTTGAGAGCAGGCAGAAACGACTTGCTTCAAACGGGCAAAGACATTTTGGGCCGACGAGAAACTCCTATAAATGCCCTGGGTGCTGCCGAGTCAGGCATTCCTGCTTCCCTGACACCACAGCAAGAACAAGGCAGAAAAAGACGACGAAAACACACCTTCAGAGGACTTCACACCCCTAGAGCTAGAAAGACTAAGAAAAGAAAAACCGTCCGAGAGTTAGACGTTTTTGATTATTAAAAAAAGGAAATGATGCACCAAGAGTCTTGCGCTTGCTCCAAATCGGAACTGGATCCGTTGCCATACCACCCACAATGATGACGATGCAAGAGTCGTAATGGGTCAAATTTCATCCCGTCTCCTCTTTGACGAATTCAGCTCCCATCGAGTTTGAAATCAGAGGACAACCCGAATATTACATCGATCTGAATAGCAGTTACTTGTATCTGAAACTCAAAGTGATCAAAACGGACAACACCAATCCGGTAGCCGATGCCAGAGTAGCTCCCGTCAACAATTTCATGCATTCCTTGTTCAGCGAAGTGGATTTGTACTTGAATAACAAACTGGTCAGCAGCAGTATCGATACTTACCCTTACCGAGCGTATCTAGAAAATCTCTTGACGTACGGAAAAGAGGCCAAGAACACTCATCTAGTTGCTTGCGTGGTATGGAAACTTGACACCTCAGGTGAAGACAAGTTTAAGGACACAGACCTGACAGCCGATGACAATCCTCACAATGTAGGTTTTAATCACCGTCGAAAGAAACTCCTGCAAGGTCGTAGTTTAGAACTGATGGATCGTTTTCATTTGGACATGTGGTTGCAAGACAAGTATTTGCTCAACGGAGTGGATATTCGCCTGAGACTAAATTGCAGCAGTGCCACGTTCCATTTGATGGCTCATGCCAACGAGTACAAAACCATCATCCTGGAAGCCAGACTTTACGTGCGCCGCGTAGAAGTGTTACCTAAAGCGTGAAACGACATCAGTCACACATTGAGCAGAACGACCGCCAAGTATCAGATACGAGGTGTAGAAGTGAAAATGTTCACCATTGCTGCTGGACTCCGATCTAAGATCGAAGATCATCTGTTCCAAGGACAGTTACCCAAACGTTTAATCGTCGTCATCGTCAGTAATGCAGCCTTCAACGGAACCCACGATTAAAATCCTTTCCAGTTTAAGCATTACAGAGTGTCCAAGATCAAAGTCAGTCGCGATGGCTACACCTTGTGTACCAGATCCTTCGTACCAAACTTTGCTCAGAAGAATTACTTGAGATCGTACTTGTCTCTGTGCGAAGCTACTGGACAACTAGGAACCAACACCAGTCACGGTATTTAGTACGAAGATTATGTAGGAGGTTACACTTTGTGGGCCTTTGATTTCACTCCAGACCAAGGCAGCGACGAGGAACATTTCCACCCTATAAAATCTGGTCAACTGCGTGTAGAACTTCAGTTTGCAGAAGCTCTCGCCGAGACGGTGAACGTCATCTTGTATGCCGAATTCGATAATACCATTGAAATCAACAGTTTGAGAGAGGTCATTCTAGACTATTAGAAACAATGGAAGACTCTTATCCCTCATTGAACGGTAGAGAATCTTTGGAAATGGAATGGGAGGATAGCATGAAAACAGAACCCCAAGACCAGGACGAGGTAGTGGTCAAGTCCAGATGGCCAGAACAAGAACAACATTTTTGTGTCCTATTTTGCCAAACACCGGGCGGATAAAATTACGGAATTGAGTAAAGAAATATTGTTACGGATGTCAAAACGATCATCCCAGTCAAATTCAACACGATAAATGTATGATGATGAGTCAAGAAGAAAAATTGGACGAGTATCTGGACGACGCTTGGAGTCTCATCTCCGAAGAAGCAGTGTTGTATGAGTGGTATGAAGGCTTCCGTGAGTATTCCTGTTCTTCATTGACTACTCTAGAGATCTATCGCATAAAATCTCTCTTAGCCCAGAGTGCAGAGACGAAGCTAAGAATCGGCTACCTGACAGAGCTTTTGAAACAAAAAGTCAGAATTGAATTGATGACTTATCATTACCTGTGGAAAAAAAACCCAACAAAACAAAAAATGGATACCTGTGAACTTTATTACCTTTTGAACAACAGTTCGTACACTGCTTCTTGGAATCCTGTCGTGTGCGCTAAAGATGAACTACCTCATCGCAAACCTCAAGTCCATCAAGTTTATGTCATCCCAGGAACTCATTGGGTCGCCGCCTACTTCCCTCAAGAGGATTGTGTGGAGTATTTTGATTCGTATGGATTAACCCCTTTGGAAGACGACATCATTGACTTTATGAGAAGAAATGCCCAGACGACACGATACAATGTGAAATTACAAGGCACAAATTCCATGGTGTGTGGACAATATTGTATGTATTTTCTTCATCAACGTTGTCTTGGATATTCTTTAGAACATTTAGTGACTTATTTGAATAATAACTCGTTTAGAAACGATGAGAAAGTAGATCGATGGTTTTGTGACCATTATGGCTATCTTTTATCTTTAGCTAGGAAACGTAGTGTACATCAATGGCCTCATGACTTCCATCAGTGGAAATCTCACATGATTTTACAACGTTGTCAACCTTGTCAAAAATAGTTTTTTGATGTTATTGTTAATTGTTAGTGGTTGATTGTTTGTTGACTAAAAAGATATGTTTTAAAAAAAAAATGTGTCTGTTGTTTGTTTTCAGAAAAGACTGTGAATATATGCTCTCTGACTTCGCTCTATCCCTCACCATGACATTCGCTATCATAACGTTCCGACTCAACAAAGACATTAGTATGGATGTTTTCTATCGCGTCCGCGTTTGAACCGTATAAAGCGGGTTGGTCTCCAATCTGGCCATCTACTGTTGACTCGTCAACCTATGAACATGCCTTCCAGACTAGCCAAGCTGAACGAAGCTTACGTGAATTTACATCGTGTCAGGCTAAACCTGATACCGAAGCCTAAAGAGATAGAGAAGTCAGGATGTTATCAATAGCCCAAGACCTGATAGAATAGGTCTTCAGAGAGGTAATCAAGAAAGAACAAGAAGAATGGAAAGAGAAGTACAGACTTCAGAAGCAGAGAGAACGTCAAAAACAACATCAGCAGCAGCAACAGCAGCAGCAGCAGCAAGAACCAGACACAGGTTTTGTTGACTGTCTAGTAGACACCAAAGAGTTCTCCTTCTCTTTCCGCAGAAGTAGGCCGTATCGTATAGGAAAGCCTGCCGACAGACGGGGACGTAATCTTAGACAGTAAAAAAAGATTGCCGTCACTCGCCGTCAACAAAACAGCCCTTTTCAGGGCTACCCCAATACTCTCGAAAAGGCATGCTAATTCAAATTGCAAAAAAAAAACAATTGTGTGTTTATGTTTTAAATAAAAATAGAAGTGTGTCTATAAGCACTTCGTTTCTTTTGTCAGTAAAAAAAATTCACCCTTTGTTTCTCTGTCTTGTCGAATCGTGTATGTCTGTGTTTGCAAGTAATAAAGTCAGCGTGAATGTTTTTTTTTTAGGTCCGCGCGATTGATGTGATGGTAAATTTTGGAGTCAGAGATGTTTACCTTCACGTCCGTGCTTCAAGTATATAAAGCGACGCTATCGTCAGTCTAGCTACCCAAGTTGACGTATCAACACTGAAGATGAGTAGCAGAATCGCAAAACTTTTAGAACTTCAGATGCACCTGGAGTATGCCAGACGCCTTCTGGACGAGCTGGCCACGGAGGCTATTGCAGAAGAAGCCAGGATAGAGGAGGAAGAGAAGAAAAAGAAAGAAGAGGAGAATGAAAAGAAGCGAGGGATCCTGCCTCACCTCATGCTAAGACCTGTGTGTGAGGTCAAGCCTGAGGTGAGGACATCAACACCTCAACAACAACCACTTCCACAACAAAGACTGCCACAGCCTCTACCACCAGTACCACCAGTACCAAGAACCGCTGTCCTTCAGGCAGAAAACTGGGAGCAGGAAGCATTGGAGGAATTGGAGAGACAGCGGCAAGAGTGGGAGCCACAGAGACCTCATCAGCCCCGGGTCTGGCATAGGAGAAGACAGAGGGAACAAGTCTTCACTATCCCTCAAAGTGAAAACTGGGATGATGAGGCCACATTAAACCCCGTCTGCGCTCCCAATCACACGCATTAATTGGGAGAATGACTGGAGCCAACGACGCGTGTGTGGGGCACGGCCTGGGAGATGTCTTCACTAACAGGTGCATCTGAAGTTGTAAAATAAACCCCCAGCCCTTCTCAGGGCTAACCACATCTCTAGAAAAGAGAGACTATTCAATTTGCCAATTTGTGTGAATGTAGAGTAGTGTGACTATAAACACTCACTTCGTTACTGATGTGAGTGTGTGTGTGTGTGTGTGTGTGTGTGTGTGTGTGTGTATGTATGTGTGTGTGTGTGTGTGTGTTTGCATTTGCGTACGTTTGTGTGGATAAGTAGGTATGGTGTGTTTGTGTGACTTCGCTTTCGTTTGTGTGGATAGTAGGTATGATATGTTTAATGCATTCTCGTTCGTTTGTGTGGATAGTAGGTATGGTGTGTTTTATGCATTCGCGTCCGTTTATGTGGATAGTATATATGTGTATGTTTTATGCATTTGCGTTCGTTTGTTTGGATAGTATATATGTGTGTTTTATGCATTCGCATTCGTTTGTGTGGATAGTAGATATGGTATGTTTTTTAATTCTCTTCCCACCTGTGTGGATAGTATAGTAACTGACATAAAGACGGTTTGCATACATCTTAGATCATGACCGTAGAAAACCGTATTAATCCAAAGTTGGTCGAGTTTCATTTATGCAGTTTACTAGGGGTGAGATTAGTTGATAAGGACATTTTAACATGCTTATAGGTTTGGCTTGGTGCTTTACGGCACAGAACACAAGTAGGTTTTTTAGTGCCGAGGCAAATGGAGTAAAGTAGATGACCCAGGCTGATCCGATGGTAGGATTTGAACTTGCACCCTTTCAATTGCGAGTCAGGCATGCTAACCATTGAGCCACCACGTCTCCTACATGCATAAAAGAGATACAGATAACAGGAAAGTACAAAATGGAAACAAAAAACCGTCACGGACACTGTATTTTACAGGCCGAAATGAGTTGCAACTGAAAACTCTTTTAAAAGGTTTGTATAATCTTCATACGCATTCATGACAAATGCTAAGTCACATTTCAAACGTTACGCCAGAGAGATGCTTTATTCATTGAGTTAATATGGAAGTAAAAGCTGCCATACCATTTATTTATTGTGAATATATTAACCCTATGAATTCCCACACACACGACCCCTAACCGAATCTACTACCGCATCTTCCCCATTTGATTTAGGAACAGTTAGATTCATTTTAACGGACGAATTAATGTCTGATTCCAAATGCTGAAGACGGAAATAACGACAATGTGTGCCAAACAAAGAAAACTTATTTTGAGATGGGTGAAAGGCTGCGTGACTGTTAGTAAACGAAGGGGTAAATGACCTTGTCAGGTCGAAATTACGGGGTAAATGACCTTGTCAAGTTCCAAGGAATCTCAAAGGCCAAAGAGGATCTATACTGATCGGTGAATAGTACATTAGGCTCCAGACAGAGAGCATTCTCCTGACCGAAGATTACTAAATGAATCATATGTCAATTACTATTTCAGGTGATAAGAACGCTCAAAGACCGAGGACAAACGTACTGATAAGTCAGAAGTCAAGTTCTATACATGGAGGGTTAATCTTTCAGGTGCATGTATGTATGCATGTATGTATGTATGTATGTATGTATGTATGTATGTATGTATGTATGTATGTATGTATGTATCTATGTATGTATCTATGTATGTATGCATGTATGTATGTGTGTGTATATATGTATGTATGTGTGTGCATATATGTATGTATACATGTATGTATATATGTATGTATGTATGTATGTATGTATGTATGTATGTATGTATGTTTGTATGTATGTCTGCGTGTCTGTGTGTGTGCGTGAGCGTGCGTATGTATGTATGTATGTATGTATAACGTCTAACGGCACCTCATCACTATATCGATTATATGGTGCAAATTAAAAGTTAAGTTGTACAGTTGTAAAAATGAAGAATTGTACAAGTGTATTGTAATGTGTCGAATTTTAAAGAAGTACTGAATCTTCAAGCTGAATAAATTGTGCATTAAAATTTTATCATAGTCAAGCCAGAGAAGTTTTTGAGAAAGATCACTTCGATATTTCCCTTATTTCATCTCTGAAACATAAAAGGACCTACGTTTAAGGTTCAGCAGAATTGACCCAGTCATTGTAACGGTATCTTGGCAAAGAGTACATTAAAACTACCGACCGTATCTGTTTGTAAAGAACCGCATGTCAAATAATTGATCTTCAAAGGGAAGTTGATCGCATCATATTCTAGGCTGTCAAAATCTGATGAAAGACATAATTATTTTGGGGAAAATTTAGGAACAGTTGCTTTCAATTGGTCAGTTAAAATTAAGGCGTACACTTTGGAAGTTTAAATTTACTGACCTTAGTCAAAATTCTTTAGTCAGAAATCTTGCTTGAGAGAAGACAGGTTGACTATGTGGGAAACCTAAAAGAATAGTGTTTTCCCTCGTTAACAAGTAAAGGGGCCAGATAGCTGTCTTGAAAGGAAAGGACAGGCTATAGTGCTAGGACGCACGATTGTGCGGAAAAGAAACAGCATTAAGGTACGCAATTTTAATTTCCATGTAATTTTCTATTTTGTTGTTTGGTTTTATGCAAATGTGTTTGATATGACTATGATCCAGAATATGTGTCGTTTATTCAATTTCATAGATGTCTGTTGATATGTTAGACTTGTTATGCAATTTATTTCTTTAATTTTACAGTTCTTAGTTCATTGAAAGAATTGACGGATTGCATGTAATCTAAATATTCAAATGTGTAGTATTTCATAGGGATTTATGATGTAATCCAAATATTGAAATGTGTAGTATTTCATAGGGATTTATGAATTAATCCAAATATTCAATGTGTAGAATTTCTTATGGTATATGAAGTAATTTCCTTTGTCTGTAGGATGATACTGTTTATCGTGAGAAAATGATAATTGCATATGTATATATGATTTTATAATGCTTAAATGATCTTGCAGGTTATTAGTTACTGTAAGCTAGAATTTAGTGAATCTTATGCAATAGTAATCGATCATTTATCTTATTGAGTGGAACTGACTAGCTAGGGGTAAGAAGTCGTATAGTAACGTATGCAGATATATACAGCAGTATTGTTTGTAAAACCGCACGTGTTAATTTCTAGCCAGGTGTGGAGCAAGGGCGATGAACTGTTTAATTAAGGTCAGACTTGGACGTATATTGCAATAGTCATTTGTAATAGAGATAACGATTGTACCTTACCTCAAATACAGTAAATTTGTAAGGACCGTTAATCGTTAAGGTCATCTTATATCAGAATTTATGCAGTGTGTATAGCTATTTACGTTTCTGAATAACGAAAGTAAGAGAATTTTATATATACGGATAGGTGGTGAAATATATAGACCTTAAGTCGTAATCTTGTCATTTAAGGGAACAGCTTTTATATCCCTCCCCGAGAACCCGATGAGAACAGTCCAAGAAGGAAGTCCGCAAATAGAGAGTTCAGAATAGAAGGGTCAGAGGAAGAACTAAGCATACACGCTAGACGTGGAATACACAAAGTAAAGAGAGGAACGACGCAAGGTTATGCAAGTCAGGCGTGGACATTGTACTCTTTTCACCACTCGTTACAATGATGAACGAATCCGCAAATTGAACACTGCTATTAAATGCCATTAATGTAAATTTGTTGGATTGAAATTGCAATTTTAGTTATGTATTAATTAATTAAAATTTGTTGTTACGAATATGTAATTAAATTGCTTGTGTTTTTGTTTTAATCTTTTTTTTTTATTTTATTTTTTTTTCATTACATTTATTGTAATGATTATTTTTCACGGGATTTGATATTTTGAAAAAAATATCAGTTTGATTAGAAGGTAAAAGTATGAGTTAAGCACTATATTTAGCACACCCTGCTTCATATATTTTGTAATCATCGAGTGGAAACAATTGGCTATTACCCAGGTCATATTCTGCCTGCGTGATGACTCTAATTTGTAAACAATTTTTTTTAATTCAATCTTATAGTAAGATTCATTACTTCGTACGTTTCTATCGGCTGTGCGCTTTTATTGCGTTGTTTCATCTGGGTGACCACGTGGGCCACCATGTGATCTAAAATTGGGGTTTTAATACTCATTCTCAGGTTTTTTTTATTCAGTCGTATCTTACACCTTGAGGGTACAAGTGTTTCTATTGTTGATGTCAGATTCTTTTGAAGTTCATCTATGTTTTGGAGTTTAATAATTTATTCTCTAGAAAACTAAACAAGGGTACCTTTTTTTTAGAAAAAAGTTCTGGGACAAAGAAATTCAGTGGAAATTTTTTCTGGAATTCTAAACAGAAACATTATAAACTGTGATTCAACGAGGATCTGTTGCCATTAGTACAACTACCTCATCTGACGTCATCGCCTTCCATATTGGAATTTCATTGAGATTCGAACCTGGATTCAATTAGAACTGTTTAGTGATAGGACTTATAGTTTTCAATCCTAGGATTAAATTTTGGATTATATTTACAAACCGTAAGTCCTATTTCCAATTTTTACATTGTTTTTTTTTTTTTTTTAGGGAAATAAATTATTTTGTTAAAATATACAAAGCTTGTTGGCTTCACTCTTTTCTTTTGTTAGTTTTGTACGAGCTTACACGTAACATTATTTTATTTTTGTTGTTTAAGGGGGCTCGTATTTGTTTATTTCTTCTCAGTATTTTCGCTTAATTCTCTGTTAATGTTCCATCTATCCACTTACACTGGGCAATAACATCGAGGGAGGTCATCCTTTAGATAACAATCGCCAAATCAGTTAAAAAGAGGGGCAACCACACGACACCCCCTTTACATGTATATACATCTAATTAGACTATATGCGAAATTATGGGAGAATGAAAGAGAAAAGTGGTTATGTGTTTGTAAATGGTAATTTAAATACCATATTTATCAATAATAACACCGCAATCACAGATCATGGGTTTCAACACTTGTTGAATATGACAAAATGCCCGCAAGCTCAATGATATTACTGCTTTTTTCTGAAATAATGATATATATTTATGAAGTAACAAATAGCATGAAATCGACAGAATCTATTAGGAATACGATGACCCGTATTGCATGAAATCGACATAATCCGTAAGGAACAAAATAAATTCGTATTGCAGGAAACTTGACAGAATTTGCGAGAAACACAAAACTCTGTATTGCATGAAATTGACATAATTTGTACGGAACACAATAAATATGTATTTTATTAAATTAATATAATCTGTACAGGACACAAAAATATGTATTGCATGAAACTGACAGAATCTGTAAGGAACACAAAATGTGAAGAACAAATAAAACCAAAATTGCATGTTTTCCTTGATATCACGTTGAGCATGGAGATATACCATGCACACAATGGATTTTTGAAGCAAACAAGCTGTATAGAACCAGTGCAAACATTAAGAACGTTATTGACAGAAAGAGAGAAACAAAAGTAAGACGATGAGATCATTCCTGATGAACTGAAAGCCGTCCGTAAATCAGACAACACTTTAGCAAAGACACATGTTAACATATCCGCTCTTACTGATCAAACACGTTGAAGTGCATATGGTGACTTTTCACACATTTGATGGCAGTGGAACGCCCACTGGTGAGGAGTGTGAGCAGCTACTTGCATAAACAGCGAATCAGCGACCTAATGGTCAATTTCGAAATCTAACGATAAGCTCCGCCCACTTACTATTGCTTCGGCTCACACCCTATCGTAAAAATTGCGGATGCAGTGTCAACAGGTGCAGATTTCACTTGAAAATATTCTCGACAATATTTCTGACACTTTCCTTCCTGATTGCTAGATTCTTTCAAATCGTTCATTAAAGAAAGGTTTGAACTACTACTCACATGGATACATTCACGAAATGAGGATTTTCGATGGCGAGAATCACATCAAAGTTGCAGAACGTTGCAGTCGATCTGCGAGGAAGAACGAACATCCTAACAAATTCCAGGAGGAGATTTTGCTAGAGAAGAACAAACTAACAAATTCCTTTTGTTCTTGCAAAGTTTGGCATACAAATCAATTATCAGAATTTCTAGTATGGCTTCATTTTTAATTTTTTTTTTAAATAAAGCTTTCGTTATGTACTTGCAGCCGTTAAATTTGTACCGTACATGTATAATTGTAACATCAGATTAAAACAAGTACTTTTTAAATCATCAATTTAAAATTATTTCATTATTATGAAAACAAATATTAAAATTACAATAAATAAATAAATAAACAATTTATACAAAGTTGCCTAAGTGATTGAAGGGAATGCTTTACGTACTTGACTCCACGTTAATATGTATACTGAATTGGACATGTACAAGATTCTATAACAGTATCATTGATAAACCAGTAAATTTAGATTATGTCCAATCCATTTAAAACAATCAGGAATTATCAATGGCATATCGAAATAAGTTACTACAGGCACGTTGATAGGGCATATATTTGCATTTGCTTTTACTTTTGTTCGTTAATTAGTGTCAATCTTTCTATCTTACTTCATTGATGCAATTATACAAATGAATTGGATTAGGGCAAATCCTCAATGTAAAGTATAGGGTGGTGCTTTGTCAACTTCACACTAGTTACAAGTAAATGCTCAATTTTGTAAATTCTAACAAAATTAACACTAATGAAGCTTGATGCAGGATTCCAATATTCCAAATTTAAATCTAATAAAAACCCAAATTAATAAAAACACAAAAATAAACTACATGTATATACACATTTTCTTAATTGCATGTAACATGACTCAGATTTGATCTGCCCCAAACACAAATCATTTTTCTGATAAATTTTCAGTGATTTTCTGTGTAATCTTTCAAATTCAAAAGCAATGTAATAAGAAAGCAATCAAGCGTGGTCTTAAGTTTACTGAGCAAATCTACGCATTGAAATCGATGCCTATTTTGATTGACCAATGTGCCAAGTTTGATTGACAGGTCGGAACTATCCATTATGAATGAAGCCGAGGCTGCACACTTCCATCAGGAAATATAAACATTCGTATATGTGCCTGGAATAAGGAAGGGTTTTGAATAGTATAAAGCTGATATTGATATTTTGTGTTACTTTAAAATGTACCATCTGTGCTTTTTCGTAAACATTGCGAGAGACCTAATTTGAAAATTATGTCAACGGTTATTCACATTTGAGTAAATGTAGGAAGATGACGTTATTGTTGAATGGGATCAACGATGCTGTTCAGCGGATATTTGATGTGTGTGATGAATCAGCTAGCTATATAATATTACAGTTTGATCAAGATTGGAATGTACAACCACCTGGGTGTAATCAACAGTATGATCTTTTGGAAAAAGAAAAAAAAAAAGAAAAAAATAAAACCACAATATGAGCTTTTACCAAATTGAAATTTGAATGCTCTAGTAAATTTTTGTTGACAATCAGATAAAAAGAAATAGATGTTAAAATGTATTCCGTCTGGAAAAGAAAATCATTAGCACGGAACGAGCAGAAATGATTGAATCAAGCACATACCCGTTTTAATTTTTGGAAATGGAATAAGCAAACAAAAACAGGTGCAATATATGTTATTAACACTGTTTCGTCAGTCAATGTACAGGTACAACAGATATTCATTAATCCAATGCACAGGTACAATATGTGTCAGTTACACTATATCATGTAGCCAATGTACATGAGCAATATATGTCAATAATACTGTATCAGGCAACCGATGGAATATATAATTTCAAATATTATCTTACCAGGATGACGTTGATAAC
>JAECUM010023194.1:0-29646 GCA_016617855.1 Megalonaias nervosa | reverse complement strand
AACGTTGATTGGTTCTGATACAATCAAATATCCCGGCGGAACTTGAGGACTAAATGAATATAAAATGTATCTTTGTTGGGCCTGAGTGGATTTTTTAAGATCAACTTGATAGCTGCCATCAATGACGTCACATACTAGATTAACCGCGATCGTTGATGTTATATTAACATCAATGAAACATGACGGCCTACTCCATATGGATTATTATTTGCACGTAGGATTTCTGGCGGTGGAGCTACTTTTAACCATGATTCGCGAATTTTTATCAAATTTGCTTCGATAATATCGTTACTTGATTTTCTCATATTAGCAATATCAAAGCCTGGTATTATGAATTTTTGTGATTGTTCTCGCTTTTTTTTTGTAGTGCTCTAAAAACAATTTCTCCATTTGATCAGAGGATAATGGAAAATAAAACTCTTCTTCTCCAGAGCTTCGACGGTTTTTTATATCGTATATGATCATATCATTGATAAGTCTCAAATTTATCATAACATTATTTAAATGTTTCATTGAATCAATTATATTCTGTTTTACATCTTCGTTGTAATGTTGTATTAATGAAGAAAACAAATTCTTTAGTTTTGTAATTAATTGATCATACTCAAGCTTAATTTCAGATGACCATGATTTAAAATTTTCTTCATCAATTTGAGGTTTTTCAGGAATATCTATTTTATATGCGTATAAATTTCTTGGAAGAATGTATAATTTTCTACCATAAAGCTCAAAAGGAATATCAAATATTACTCCTGGTACCTAAGGAAACTTACTTAAATTTTCCGGATTTTTTATATATTTTTTTTCATCAGTTTTAAATTCTTCACGGCGCGGCTGTGGCAGTCCATTATAAACCGGCGCGACTTTAGGCCATCCTAATACTGATCTGATTGAAGACTGATAAATATCAACGGCGTAATCGGGAAAATTTATTTCAATCGCAGACGATAATGTTGGTTCATCAACGGTAATAGCTATTTCGATTCTTTGCCAGTGATAGATTTAATCCGCCGCTCGAATTCCTCATTAATTTGTTTTATTTCATAACTGCCTGTTGGAATACTAACAACTTGCCAATCAGGCGTTCCATCATCGCGGTTTTTATTTGCAAAAACAAGTGAATTATTACGCTGCAATCCACCAAATGATTTCGATCAAATATTTGGCCAACTATAATAAACTCGCAATTGTGCCAGCGCAATTTCGTTAGCTGGAATTGCAGTTGGAAAATTAATACTGAATCCAGGATTAGTTGAACTCGCCGATATCATTATGGTTTTTGGCGGAGTTGTGTTAACGACAATCTGCTGCAATACTTCGTTCGGCGTCGACATTATTATTATTTATTATCGATTCTAATTCAGGTTTGTTGACACTGTTGTAAATCTCGATTATCGTGCTGAATTAGTTATCGGATATTTTGCCTGAGATACGACGAAATCAACGAAGATAGTTTAGAATACGCTGTCGTTGCTGTATGTAATTTCACCGTATACTCGTGTAATTTTGTGCTTGTGCAGGTATGTAGCTATCTTTTTGCAATAATACTGAAAACACCTGTGATAGTTGTTGCGGATGAAACAATAATCGTTACAACTAAAGGTACAGTCGCTGTTAACGTTGATAATATCACTACAGTTCCAGCAATGACAGTAGAAACTGAATACACAATTATGGCAATGGCTGCCATGCGTCTGCGATATTTTTTTACTTTTATTGTATAATCGTCAACGATATTTTTCAGTTTAGTTTGCCATATACATACTTGATCGTATCTATATCGCTGAACGTCGATCATTATACTACATTAAATAATTAATTGAGGTGTTTCAGCTACAAATTCCAGACACCACCAGTAAGACGCTGTGGTTATTTTTTTATCGGATGGTTCCAGTATAAATATTTCTACTGTCTTTATTTAATATAATAGACACGGTTCCAGAAAAATTATCGGTTGAATGACGCCATGGAAATGTAGTAAATACCCTAAATTTTGCAGAACTAAACACGGACAGCCTGTAAACACCGGTTACTTCTGCGGTATGTTTGATAGAGTTATTTTGCGGTGTCCATATTGATGATCCTGACGCTACTGTGTACACGATACTGCTAATATGTTTATGCTGAATTTTAACGAGATTAGTTTTATTGACGATATTAGAAATTCCACTGATAATATCGTTGAGTTTCGTATTAACGTCGGCGAGTTTTATGTCAACGGTTGGTGGAGTTCCAAAAAATTCGTTAGTGGTTCTGTTTATGTTTCTGCGAAAATTCATAAACAGTTGTACATGATTAGAAAATTCAGTTCTAAATGCGATCATTCCATCATTGATTGTCGACAACGAAGTTGTCATCGGAATGTTGTTATCGTCGAAGTAGTTATTTGTTGCAGTGTCGAGATCATCTGTTGGTTCTCCTATATTGATGATTTTATTGTTATTCATGTTAATGACGCCGTTCATTACATCGCCGGCTTTTAACACTCGTTTACTTATGCTATCTCGGATCGACGACGGAGTAACAACATTAGGAACAAGTTTGCCCTCTTTATTATATACAGCAACAAGACCTTCTCGCGATAATCGATTATGAATAATAATATCGTTGATTGAAATATTACCCGTCTTCAGTTTTCCTTCACGGTTTTGAAATACAACAAGTTCGTTTGGATCAACGTTGGCAAGATTGAGCAGGTCAGATAATTCATCATTTATCTGCCTTGTTACTCGCTTGAGTAAATCCTCACCTGGTGCTTGTTGGTGTTTGGTTTTAGCTGATCTTCCGTAGATATCTACCATTATTATGATTAGCGATTGTTTAAAACAGAGCTTGTGTATTCATGTACAGCCTTATGAGGTGTTTTTTTTTATCTTGATACAGCATCAAGTACTGCCAGTGCTTCACGGCCACATATTGGTGGATCCGTTAATGCTTGTGTTGGTAGCGTTGAATACCAGATTGGAATATTGCTGCTGACATACTTTAAAAATTCTTTTGGGGGTGCTAGTCCGTACGAATCGAAATAAACAATTCCACGTGGATCAATCGCGGACGCAACCCAATGAGTTCCTGGTCCAGAACTTTCATCTAGATTAATAATACCGGTTTCAACGTTGTTGGGATTTTTCGGCAACTGATGTCGCATAAATACACCTCTAAAGTTTTTTATATTTAATCGCGTAGCAGCATCGAGTAAATCAAAATTGGACATAGGGAAAATCATCGAGTCCCTGGAATTCTTAATCCTTTCTCGTACCGAGTTCCTGGAAGTCTTAGACCCTTTCCTTTTTTTAATTCCTTTTCCCGTTGCTTTCTTCAACGCCATCCCAGCTGCTGTTCCAACTGCGCCTAACGCAGCGGCTTTTGCGACGGCTGGGGCTGCAGCGGCTATTAAGGCTGGTATAGCTGCAAGAAGATGAAATATACCACCTGTCTTAGCAATGTTTTTGATGGCATCCGCAGAAAAATTAAGTCGTATGCCGGTCTTGGATTGTTTGGCTTCGTTGAAATGTTTGAGCTGACGTTCTGTTAGGGATAGTTTATTTGAACCACCTGTGATTTGTTCTCGCTTTAGTGATGTTTCTACCACACAGTTTTCTTTTGATGCTGATTGTAATTTTTTAATCTGACCAGGAGTCAGACTGACACTAACATGATGATATGACATTTATAATATCATCCTGATTTTAAATCAGGGATTTGATTACATATTTTCTACTGAAGCATCAATAATTCTCAATCCCCCAACCAACACCCTCGGGTAGCATTGTCTTATCACTGAGTATGACGGCGATTGCTCTGTAATTAGCAATAGCTCCTCGCGTAACACGAGCTCGAAAATATATGTCAACAATGGATTGTCTGAACAAATTCAAATATTCCAGCGAAAAGTAATAGATCGGGTATAAAGTTGTAAAATCTAATTGTGATATTTGTAAACCAGAATCAATATTTTGATCACGCCCTATAAACGATGATATACGCGTGCTACATGATTTTGATCGAAATTCAGTAATATATCATCGGAGGGTTCTTGATGTCCGTTTATTCTCAGTGAAACCTCAGAAACACCGAGTTTGTCAAATATCATTATACTATGCGTTTGTGAGTTTACTCGTGCAGCATCTTGGAGAGCAACAAATATATGCCTCGGCGCGGAAATACTCTGTTGTGACGCTCTTTGCCATGTGAATAAACCATTAATTGTGCTTTGAACACTATCTGTGGTCATCGTTAACCATGATAATGTCGATTTGCCACCTTGACCCATAAAGGAGAGTAAACGTTATTCTTCAGGTATCGTTGGAGCCATTACTGGCATCCACAATGAAAGTTTTGTTAGTATTACTTTACCCACATCACCAGCAGCACCAACAGATCGCCATATTACATTATCATCTGTAGCCTTTCGTACTAGTACGACCGTGTGCTTGGCTCCGAAAATAACTTTTCTGACATTTCTGCAAAATCCAAAGATGTGTAACAGTGGAATCGCACATGAAAATCTTCTGTTTCCATCTTTCAGCATAGATCGACGTGCTGCGAATCCTAAGTTGAAATTTGCATTAGCACCATGAACCACCGGAGCAACGTCAGCGTCGGCGTTATTGGCATGGTTTCTTGGTCGTCTTTTATCATATGGTACGTAGTTAGGGTGGTCAGAAGTGTTCTTGACAAACATCATTGATGGACCAGCTGATCTTGAATAATCGTCGCTGTATCTTGCTAGACCGAGTATTGTTGTGGCAACGTCAACGTCCTTCTGAATTGATTCAATATTTTTTCTTCCGTCGATGATATATGTAGCACTGTCGAACAACGCCATGATGCCATTATTAACAAAACCAACACTAAAATCAGCTGTTAATTCAGTATTATCTGTTTTTAAGATCTCACCTTCTAATTCAATAAATGATTCAGCGGGTAAGAAATATCTGCTCGTATCCTGAACTTGTAATTCGATTCGTCCACGCTGATTTGGTTGTCGTGCGTCATAAGAATCATATTGATAATCGCGCACAGACTCATCTTTGAGAACTGGTGCGTCCATGTCAAATGCGGGATCAGATACACGTTTAAATATCTTTATTATATTTACTATCGTCTAACACGAAGATCACTCCCCGCTATTAAACTTGCGGTTATATTTCTTTCTTTTTCACCAGATAATTCTGCTAGTTTTTGATTTGCAGCTTGATTTATTATTTTACTAACATTTGCAAGCATCACTTCAGTGCTGGGTAATTTTACTGGTGGCTGAGGTTTTCGTCGTATTAATCGTGCTAGTATATCCTTAATTACAGAGAATGCTTTGCTAGCAACGTCGCCGACAGCACCAATACCTTTTTCACGAATAACATCAATAGCTTTCATGCCTAGTTGTTTTGCAATTGGAATTGCTTTCGGAGCTAACCTTCTGAATAGACCCTGAACAACATCACCGAGTCCATCTCCGAAAATACTTTATAGGTTGGTAATCTCAAATTTATCACCCTGACCATGGTAGGTCCACGTTGAGCAGTATGTATGATCATCTTATTATAGTAATTATATCTAACTGCTTAATCGCTATAATAATCATCGGTTATTTCATTAATGAGGGACCGATACACATTAATATCCATGATACCGCCTGTAAATAATCGTTGACAAATATCAGCTGCTTCATTAATAATTTCTGGAGAATTATTACCGGCTCGTTTTCCGCCGATTAAAATTTCTAGTCGATCAACATCTGCAAGTACATTATTGGGACATGGAGTAACAAGACCACTTCCAGTTGCGCCGGGGGGATCTTCATCTTCCCTTTCCTCAATTATTGGTTGAATAACTCGCCGAGATGATTTTTTTTTTTTTTTTTTTTGCTGTTGTAGTAAATTTTTAGTACGTTCTCTTATATTTTCTCGATATTCATTATAAATAGGATTGTCATATTAAATAGAATCATTTTCATAGTACATACGATATATCCATTTGTACCATGTATCTTTAGTTATTCCTTTAGAGTATTCAGGTTTCATATAATCATCCTTATACTGATAAGTTCCCACGGCAAATTCAGGTAATTTTTCTTCTTCAGTAGATTGTATATATCCTACAGATCTCGGATAAAATTTTTCAGTCATAATAACTCTGCTTGATTTTATTCCTTGTTTTGGTATATGATCGTTTATTTTACCTATATCAGTACGAGCTTGTTCAATTCCCTCAAGTGTTTCTCGCGTTGGCTGAGCCGCAGCTATTTCAACTGGAAGTTCACGTAAAAGTTTTTTTGTTTTTTTTTTGGTTCGCTCGGCTATTTTTCTAGTTGCTTCAGCGGTTTTCTCCAGTGCAGGTAAAAGACCTTTAGTAGTCTTTGTAATAGGTTTAAATAATTCTTCTGCGGATTCTGCAAATTCTTCTTGTGTTTGTTGACGAGTTTGTAGTTGTTGTTTAACGCTATCACGAAGTGGAAAATATCTTCGTATTGCATCTAATCGCTCTCGAGCTAGTCTAGCTGAGTGAGCTTCACCAATCATTATTGATATAATGATGATTTAATTATAGCAGCAGAGAGGCTGAACTGACAAAAATTGAGGGTACGGCAGGACAAACACGCCTAAAAACCTGAAGAAAAAAAATACACGTCAACGGCGAAGTAACAAAAACGAGCTAATCCAATTAGAGGTACTCTCGATCGGTTAGAAGCTTCGGTTTAGCGTTATGAACCTTATTTTTTCAGCCTTTGCAGGAACATTTATTTTCGCGAACGGACCCTTCTAAAAAGTTGTAGGGTCCAGCCTCTCTGCTGCTTCGGGAATAAGTAACTGGTTTCTTATTCCTTATTCAATCGGTAACTGGTTACTTATTCCTTATTCAATAGGGAATAAGGAATAAGCAATAGGTAACCAACTTGATGTCAATCGATTCACCTTAGAAATCATGCTTTACACTAAGATGTACCACTTACACTGCAGCAGAGAATAACTTCTGAGATAGCGAGGTTCAACATGGAGGACCCTCGATGGACAGAGGATGCTATTTATGAGGACATAGACCTACCTTCATACAGACCACCCTCTTCCTATCAAGACACAGACCTTTCCGAACTTACAGAGACACAGGTAAACAAAACAGCCTCAGACATAGGTATCCATTCAGGTTTCTCAACTGATTCTATGAATCTTTTCTATATGGCAAAATGATACGTCTTAGGGCAGTGTCAGCTCTGTATGATAGACATTCAAATATGTGATGGACAAAGTTTATTTTAGCTTTGCTTTATCTTTTGACAATGTAATATATTTGTATATTTATGTGCCTGTCGTTTGTTTAGTTGCGGACAGAAAACAGAGTATATGGAAATAAATACGACTACTGATCTATATATGATAGCAGCTTCTTTCAGTTTTCTTCGCTGTCAATGAAAAAGTATTGACTGATTACTGTAAATATCAAGTCTTGGATCTTTCGGTATTACTAACGCGATTTGTTTTGGTAACTTGTGGAAAGTATCCAAGACACATTCTGTAAAAGTGTCGATCAATCATACGTGCATTGTTTCTGCGTGAGCCCACAATTTTGTAGCAGATATGAGTCTGCTGAAAGCCCGAGGACAATGTATATAGTTGAGATCTGGCTGGAATTGGGAGAGCTGTGAAATGCGTTAAAAGTCATACCAGGGTACAAATGGCTAGCCGAATTCATCATTAAAATTATCAAATATTTTCTTTTTTATTCTTATGCGATTTTTCAAAATGTAATTTATAGAATTAAAGTAAGTCAATGTATACAAGCACAATTAATTTCAGATAAAGGCAAGACATGTGATTCAATCATTGATTGATACGGAACAGTCCTACATCGATTGCTTGGACAAACTTGTCAAGGTAAGTTAAGTATTTTTATTTTTAATGTTATTTATGTTATTTATATCTAGACATTTTAGGCAATACCGTGTTTGGATAGTACTTGCATCATGTATGTGGAATGCAAAGTAAAGATTTAAAACGCATTTCTCTTGGAGAGTATCTTGCATAATAAGCAAAATTATCAGTTTGTGAATGGCTACAGAGTACTCTATTTCATTTGCTTCCCGATGTAAAATATTCTGTTTGTATTATATTTTGAAAAATTGATGCATAGGACTAGGGTAATTGTCTTACATTTCAAAATTATTTTATATGGTTTATACGCTGTGAAGTTGTAATTAGTGAAATGTAAAACACATAAGCATATGCATGTACTTTGATTATTTGGTGGACATAAATGCTCAGCAAAGGAATATAACTATGTCCCTAAAGTTGCAAAGTGGCGCCCTCTAACCTCTATATCTAGGTCCTCATGAATACATTAGATAAAGGATACTGAACACCGGTTTTGCCACTATATGTAATTCATCCTACGTTACTGTCAACATTTTGAAAGTATTTTCCAAGCAATATGAAGTGACTTGGAGTTACTCTCGTTGGTGCTAAATAGTGCCGGAGCGACTGTTACGTATATGTAATTAAAATGCTTGTGTGTTAGTTTTAAAATTCTTTTTTATTTTATTTTTGTTTCATTACATTTTATTATAAGGATTATTTTCACGGGATTCGAAATTCTTTTTCAGTAATTTTATTTATCTAAGACGTAAAACGTGTTACATGAACAATATTTTTAATTCACCTTGGTCCGCGGTAGTGTAAGCGCTACGCGAAAACTATTGGCTATTGCCAATGTCATTTCATCTAGTCTGAATAAACAATGTTTTATTTTTAAATTTATTTCTGAGTTAGAGTAGATAGAGGTTCTTCCTACGTGACAAATTACATTTTTCATATTGCGTTGTTCGAGTGTTAAGAGACCACGTAATCTATCTCGCGAAAATGGGATGATAATTTGGGTGGATATAATAACCCTTTTGAGCGCTCGTCAGTCAGTTGTATTCTGGAAACCTAGAAGGCTGGATAGGTTTTTTTATTGTTGAAATCAGATTGTTTTTGAAGTTCATTTGTTTTTGGAATTTAATAATTTATTCTCTAGAAAACCAAACGAGTGTATTGTTTTATAAATTCTGGGAGACGGAAATTCAGTGGAAATTTATTCTGGAATTATTCGGAAACATAAACTGTGATTCAATTGAGGAAGTCTTGCTATTTGTACAAGGAACACACCTGACGTCATCGCCTTCCATATTGGAACGTCGTCAAGATTCGAACCTGGATTCTAATAGAACTATTTAGTGATAGGACTTGTATTTTTCATTCTTAGGATTAAATTTTGGATTATATTCACAAACCGTAAGTCCTATTTCCAACTTTTACATTGTTTTCTAGGGAAATAAATTATTTTGTTAAAATGTACAAAGCTTGTTGTCTTCACTCTTTTCTCTTGTTATTATTGTACAAGCCTACACGTAACACGACTGTGCTAGTCACTACACTAGCTAGGCACATCATGATGTACACGGAGGCCATCAATAGTACATATTTTACGTCGTCGATGTATTACTTCTTCTCTGTGTTTTATTTATTTAAATGATGCACCAACGTCAACATTGCGCATTTTTTGTTGGACTGGTTTTGAAGTAAAAAAAATACGTCATAACGCTGATTCCAGTCAGTGAGACACATCGTGTTGTTCAGAACCGACATGTTTCTCTTTGTATCCATAGGACTGTCAACCGACGATCACCTCGCTCTTTAGTACACGGCCCCAGGTAATGAAGGCGTTCATACACCTCCGTCTGATGTTCATTCATCACGTAAAATGCCAAGAGAAGCTTAAGGACAGAAGCTGTCAGAATGTCGCCAATTTCTTTGGACAAGTAAGAGAACCAGTACTCGTAGCAGAAGCCGCCTACGTACCTCAAAAACGTTAGGACAAAAA
Organism: Megalonaias nervosa; assembly: GCA_016617855.1. NCBI lineage: Eukaryota > Metazoa > Mollusca > Bivalvia > Unionida > Unionidae > Megalonaias > Megalonaias nervosa. The sequence continues at coordinate 19,791 of JAECUM010023194.1, read as the reverse complement.
AGTTGAAAAATATCTTGTCAGTGCATTCAACATTTGTAATATATGTCTCTTTTTTTACTTTTAAGGAGAACTTCGATCATGTTTTTTAATGAAAATATCAGATTACAGCTATCAACTTCAAAGTTGATTTGTCATGGTTTTATTTTTGTGGGAACTAACTGTCTTTTCTTACTGTGTATATATCTTGCGAGTGTGTTTACACAGAAGGTGATAAGAAATGTAAATGAACAGCATGAAACGAACGCTTTTTCTATTATCGTTACTAACTTTATACTATTTTAACATTTTATGTCACAGTGCTGAAATATTCCTTCAGAGAGACTGATGTTTAATAAAAATAAGGAAATTCAGGCCGACATCAAGAATTTTAGCCAGTTTATGCTAGCCAAATATTTTGAAAACAATGTTGGGATCATTTCCTTGCGTAAATTATTACGGTACTGTACAATTTGCTAAGATATGATAATCATTATAGAAATAATATAACATTGTAGTTTTTCAGACTTTGTGTCTGATATTGAAGGTACAAGCTTTATATCTTATTTCTGTGAATTCATGTAATTAAGATTTTGTTCTCAAGTGTTGTGCAGGATCCCACAAATAGCTTGGTGCGTGCTCATTTGAGCTATTACCTTAATTAACTTCGGAACAAGTAAGTCACTTTTAGTACCATAGGTAACAACTCATTGAAAAAATAAATTTCATGCACTGAACGGTACTTAATGCAATTACTTTCAGGTTCTAAAAGTTCTATTAGCTACTCACTTCAATATACCGAAAGTTCCTTTAGCTAGTCACTTGAATATACTAAAAGTTCTTTTAGCTAGTCACTTGAATATACTAAACGTTACTTTAGCTAGTCACTATTATATACAAAAAGTTGTTTTAGCTGGTCACTATAATACACTAAAGGTTACTTTAGCTAATCACAGTAATAAAACAAAAGTTGTTTTAGCTGGTCACTTTAATATACCAACAGTTACTTTAGCTAGTCACTTTAATATGCTAAGTTTCTCTAGATAGTCACTTTAATATACTAAAAGTTCCTTTAGTTAGTCACTTTAAAATGCAAAGAGTTCCTTTAGCTAGTCACTTTAATATACTAAGAGTTGCTTTAGCAATTCACTTTAATATGCTGAGAGTTGCTTTAGCTAGTCACTTTAATATGCTAAGAGTTGCTTTAGCTAGTCACTTTAATATGCTAAGTTTCTCTAGATAGTCACTCTAATATACTAAAAGTTCATTTAGTTTGTCACTTTAAATTGCAAAGAGTTCCTTTAGCGAGTCACTTTAATATACTAAGAGTTGCTTTAGCTAGTCACTTTAACATGCTAAGTTCCTCTAGATAGTCACTTTGATATATTAAAAGTTCCTCTAGCTAGTCACTTTATTGCACTTAAAGTTATTTTAGCTAGTCGCTTCATTATACTAAAAGTTACTTCAGCTAATCACTTTAACATAGTAGGAGTTCCTTGAGCTAGTCACGTTCATATACTAAAACTTTCTTGTAGCTATTCACATGAATATACTAACAGTTACTTAAGCTAGTTACTTTAATATACTAAAATTTCCTTTTCCTATTGACTTAAAGATATTAAAGTTACTTTAGCTACTCGTTTAATATGCTAAGGGTAACTTTAGCTAGTCACTCTAATATATTAAGAGTTACTTTAGCTTGTCACTCTAATACGCTAAGAGTTACTTTAGCTAGACACTCTAACACGCTAAGAGTTACTTTAGCTCGTCACTCTAATAAGCTAAGAGTTGCTTTAGCTAGTCACTCTAATACGCTAAGAGTTATTTTAGCTAGTCACTCTAATACGCTAAGAGTTGCTTTAGCTAGTCACTCTAATATATTAAGAGTTACTTTAGCTCGTCACTCTAATAAGCTAAGAGTTGCTTTAGCTTGTCACTCTAATATGCTAAGAGTTACTTTAGCTAGCCACTCTACTACACTAAGAGTTACTTTAGCTAGCCACTCTAATACACTAAGAGTTACTTTAGCTAGCCACTGTAATATGATAAGAGTTACTTTAGCTAGCCACTCTAATATCCTAAGAGTTACTTTAGCTAGTCACTTTAATATGCTAAGAGTTACTTTAGCTAGTCACTCTAGTATGTTACTTTAGCTAGTCAGTCTAATATGCTAAGAGTTACTTTAGCTAGTCACTTTAATATGCTAAGAGTTACTTTAGCTAGTCACATTAATATACTAAGTTAATTTCGTTAATCACTTTCGGTAATGAAAAGTTACTGTAGGTACCAAAATATTTTGAGAAAAATCTTTAATTGTAATAATTGCAATCCGTATAAATATCAATCAGTGAAATGGTAGTAAATACAAAGCATAGTATAAATGACCAATTTATGTCTGGAATAAATGCTATAATTAGGAATATGCAAATGATTTTGAGAAAAGAATTGATCAATATATGAGTCGTAATACATGTGCAAACACAAATCCTAATACAATCAAATCTGAATTGAATAGAAATGTTTGAATACCGACAGCAAATGAATCAGTAAAATGTGAATAAAAAAACTGATTAAACAAAATTATATGTACATGCATAAAAAGACTATCTTTCACAACAAAAGAATGACTCCAAAGTTTAGTTCAATGAATTCTGTTGCTCCTACATTGTGCATATGCAATCGATTTTGGTCTAAAGATTCAATATTGAAAAAAAAAATTGTGATTAATTGTTTTTGCTTTGGTATAGTGATTCAACATGGAAACAAATGTTAGATACTGATACGATTAGTTCTTGCGATTAAACATTTAAACATTTTTGTACCTATTAAATCAATGATTCAAACGATTTAATCAAAAGCACAAGATTGAACGTTTTCATGGAACATCAGTTCACCCTCCTGTACTAGCAATCTGTATAGAAAGCACACCGTGTCCGAAGTGGGGGTATCAAATATTGATAAGGCATTCCAATCAATATTTTTGACTGGCACAAACGGGTTACGTCAGAGTGGCAAGAAGAAACCCCAAACATGCACTTCGAATAATGAAGCAAAAATGATTTAGACAATGATAAAATAGAGTTTGTAATAACTTTAATGCACAGTGAAACTAATGTAGAAGTGTTAAGTTAGGAAATCTACCACTGCAAAAAGTCATTCATGTCAGGAGATTCAACACGTTTGAGAGAATATTTGACGAACTTGTTACTATCAATGTTGCTCCGAAAGTGCACGTTACAGGAATCGATGAAAAAAGTAGTAATGTAATGCTTTGAACTGCAACTCGTCGGATTCCGTCCGTCTTCGGGACACGATGGTGTACCTTCCGGTTGGGTGTCCTATCTGCACCTTCGCGAGTGGCTGAAGAGTTCGACCCTAGAGTGACAGTCTCTGTTGCACTTGCTGAAGATGAATGTTGATGCTTGTTGAGGCTGTTGTTGTTTCGCCTTCATCCTGGCTCTCTCTGTAGCGAGGTTTGTGTTTCTCGTTTCCTCGGCTTTCTGAACGCCCTGTCTGACAGCATGGCGCCAAGCGGAGCCGTCGCCATCACAGCTCTCCAAGTTGTTGACGTTGATGTTGGCCGTCTTCATGTCCTTCTTGCAGGCATCTTTGTAACGCAGACGTGGCCGTCCAGTCAGTCGTGCGCCTTCTGCTAGCTCGCCGTATAGCAGGTCCTTGGAATGCGGCCTGGATCCATTTTCTTGACGTGGCCGAGCCAGCAAAGGCGCCTCACGCTGAGGATGGAGAACATGCTGTTCATGCTGGCGCGTCCCAGAACCTCTGTGTTGAGTACTTTGTCCTGCCACTGGATGCGCAGAATGCGCCGCAGGCATCTCAGGTGGAAGCTGTTGAGTTTCCTTTCGTGTAGGTGGTCCATGCCTCGCAGCTGTAGAGGAGTGTGATGAGCACGCAGGCCTGTTAGATGCGCAGTTTGATCTTCTCAGTGAGGTTGGGGTTGTTCCAGACCCTCAGGTTCAGTCTGGCCATAACTGCTGCAGCCTTGGCAATCCTGCCGTTCACCTCAGCATCAGTGGAGAGGGAGCTGGAGATGGTGGACCCAAGGTATGTGTAGTTCTCAACAACTTCAAGGTTGTACCCATCGATGGTGATGGTGGGAGGGGAGTCTGCATCCTACGCCATGACGTTCGTCTTCTTCAAACTGATGGTCAGTCCAAACTCCTTGCAGGCGTGGGAGAGGCGACATACCAGCTACTGAAGTCCATCTTCCTTACGTGATGTCAAGGCTGCATCGTCGGCGAAGAGCAATTCACGGATGAGAACCTCTGTGACTTTAGTCTTTGCACGGAGACGAGCGATGTTGAACAGCTTGCTGTTAGCCCTGGTGTGGATGTACACTCCCTCGCTGCAGTCCTTGAAGGCGTACTGGAGGAGCATGGAAAAGAAGATGGCAAAGAGCGTCGTCGCGAGGACGCAGCCCTGCTTCACTCCACTGCTGACTGGGAAGGCCTCTGATGTTGCGCCTTTGAAGCACACTGTGCTTTGCATGTTCTCGTGGAACGATGTGACGACAGCGAGCAGTCGTGTCGTGGGGGGCAGCCGATCTTCTCCAGGAGACTGAAGAGTCCGCTCCGGCTGACCAGGTCAAATGCCTTTGTCAGGTCTATGAAGGCGATGTAGAGGGGCATCTGCTGCTCACGACACTTCTACTGCAGCAGGCATAGTGAGAAGATCATGTCTACAGTTGACCGGCCGGATCGGAAGTCACACTGGGATTCTGGGTAGACGCGGGAGGCTAGGGTCTGCAAGCTCACCAGGCGACACGTGCGAAAGCCTTTCCGACGATGCTGAGGAGGGAGATGCCCCGGTAGTTGTTGCAGTCGCTGCGGTCTCCTTTGTTCTTGTACAAAGTGACAATGTTGGCGTCTCGCATGTACCGGGGGATGTATCCCTGTTCCCAGCAGAGGCAGAGGAGTTCGTGCAAGGGCTGGAGTAGTGCTGGTTTCCCGCTCTTGAGGACTTCAGGTGGGATGCCGTCGTTCCTAGGGGCCTTCCCACAAGCGAGGTAGTCGATGGCTTTTCTGAACTCTTCCATGGTGAGCGGTGTGTCTAGTTCCTCCATGACTGGCAGGTCTGGGATGGCGTGCAGGCCGGTGTCGGTGACGGCGTTTTGGGTTGAACACAGCTCAAGATAGTGCTCAACCCAGCGCTGCAGCTGTTTCTCCTGGTCTGTGATGACTACGCACGTCTTGGACATGAGGGGGCTGTCTTGAAGGATGGGGGACCTGTCGCCTTCTTGATACCCTCGTACATGCCTCTTGCGTCCCCAGTGTCGGCAGCTGTCTGTATGCTGGTGCAGAGGTTCAGCCAATAGGTGTTGACGCAGTGGCGGGCGGTCCTCTGGGCGTTGTTCCTGGTAGTCCTGATGGCTTGCAGTGTACTAGGACTAGGCGCTGCCTTGTAAGCCAAAAGGGCTTTCCTCTTCGCCTCAGTCACGGGCTCCATCGCCTCCCAGTTGGTGCTCCTTCTTCCCGTAGGCAGTAATGGCTGAATTGTACAAAGCGTCTCGGAGGTGGGACCACTTGGAGTCGATGGTTTCACCAGGTGTCTCTTTGGTGAGACCCTCCTGCAGCTTGCTGATGAACTGCTGTGTCTTCTCTGGGTTGCTTACACAGCAGGTGTTGATGCGTGAGCGACCCTTCTTGGCGTGATGCAGCTTCTTGGGTATTATTCGCACCTTGCTGGCCACGAAGGAGTGGTCCGTGTCGCAATCGGCGCTGTGGTAGCTGAGGGTGAGGAAGACACTGGCCATTTCCACACGCCTTGTGATGACGAGGTCTAGCTGGTGCCAGTGGCGGCAACGTGGGTGTCTCCATGACACCTGGTGGATTTCCTTGCATTTGAAGTAAGTGTTGGTCACACATAGGCTGTGGGAACAGCACCTCTCCAGCAGTCGCTGACAGTTCTCGTTGATCTTGCCCCTTCCATGAGAGCCGAGAGAGGTGGGCCAGGCCACGTGGTCAGCTCCCATTCTAGCATTGAAGTCTTCTAGTAGGTAGAGGCCTTCAGTGTTGGGGATACTGGATATTGCATGATCCAGAGCCTCGTAGAACTGGTCTTTCTCCTCTAGGGTGGAACAGAGGGTTGTGGCGTACACGTTCAAGATGTTGACTGGGCCTGAGGATGTTGACAGCCGGTGGGCAAGGATCCTCTCAGTGCCTGATGACGGAGGCTCAATGAAGGCGACGAGCGTGTTCTTTTCGGCGAAGCCAACACGTGCTGCCTAGGTTCATCCGAGGACTTTCCTTGCCAAAAGAAGGTGTAGTTGACTTCCCTAATGGTTCCGCTGTCGGCCAGTCTGGTCTCCTGAAGGCAGGCAATGTCGACGTTCAGTCGGGAGAGTTCCCTGTCAATTACGGCAGTCTTCCGTTTGTCGTCGATCTTCTGCAGGTCATCGGTGAGTCCAGGACGCATAGTCCTGACGTACCAGCTTGCGAAATGAAGAGCTGGAGTCTTTTTTTTATTCTTTGAGTCTTGCCTGGTGCGGAGTTTATGACCTGCTTATCGAGATAGTTCTCTAAGCTCCACGCACCCAGCGAAGCAGGCAGGCCATATCGGGACAGCACCTTACTGACTGGGGGCTGCCCAGCTAGAGGCGGGCGGTAGCTGTCCAATGAGACATGGCGGTCTCTCCCACCGTCGGAAGCAACCCCTGGCGCCAAGCTCTACGCCAATCGAGCTATTGCTTAGAACCGGTAAACTGCTGCTTCCCTTGTTGTGCCGGCGCCTTACGACGACGCTGGAGTGTCCTCTCCAGTGGAGCTACGAAGCCTGGGCAGGGTAGAATGGAGAATCAGCTGTTGCCCATGCAGCAGATCCCCCTCTCCACGCAGCTGGTGTTCCCAAGGGAACGACGAATGCCGATACATCTTGGCACCAACGGCATCGCAGGAGTTGCCGGAATGACATTGGAGTCAATGTCAGACCGCCTTAAGGACTCCGTCTCCGGATTCTCTGTCGGGGTTTACTCCCTTAGCCTTTCCCATGAGTGGGTATAGCCGCAAGGCAGCGTAGGTTTGGGATCAGAGTTTTCTTTCTCCTTCACCCCTTCTCCTGTTAGTGGAAACATGATCCGCCGGACTTAGAAGCTAAGCCACTCGCGAAGGCCAAGGTTGACATTGCCGGGGTGGGAGTGGGAAACAAGCGCCCCACTCCTCCAGAAATGCCCCATACGGCTTGCGTCTCTGATCGCCTCGGTCAACTAAACTCCAGCTCCTGAACTGCAACTATCAGAGTGCAAACAGTATCTAACTACAGCACAAGGAAGTGCTGCCGATGTATAAGTGTTTTTCGAGAGCTTAAAAGAAAGGGTAATGAAATCGATCACTTGGAGAACGAGCAGATTAACAGATCTGTGATCTTCTTAATCATGCTGAATGTCATATTGTTCAATCCGTGATTATCAGACTGGAATAAGATGGACGTGTTGAAATGAGACAAAAAAATTACCTTCTTTATTACGCGTTAATTTGAGACGTTTTGTGCTCATATATTAATGATGACGTGAAATAAAGGAGAGTCATGAAAATGAAAGTTGACGACATAATTAATGAAATAATTAATGACACTGAACAAGATCAGGAAGTGTACTGGAAGTAGGTGTACATAATTTTCTGTTAAGAATAAATACGTTACAAACTTACTGATACATTGCTCGATTTAACTATGAGGATAAAATATAAAGAACGCATGTGTAAATTTAAAAAACTAAGGATATAGGATGTTTTCTATGCTAATTGATAGAGTATTATAAACACCAATTAGTCATGTTGATGGATGACAAAATACATTTTATGCAAGCATACTTGTTGGTACGAAATTATCCGATGAATAGCTAGTCGAGTGTGAAATAAATGTGTGGATGTGTGTGATGTATCGAATGGCACTGAAAAATTGTCGAGACTTACGAAGAGTTCTGTATTAAAGTTTCAGTCAGAAGAAATAGGAAGAATCATGTGAATATGCTACAATATTTTAGACATCGAGAATTACGATTTGTCGAATTCGCGTTATGAAGGCATACAAATCCATGCAATGATTGATGGGTAATGAGAATCATCACATATCGTAGGCCAATATAAGTGTCAGTGTGTTGCATATGTAAACTGGTTTTTAAGAGGTATTTAAGACACGTGTTAGATGTTGTAATAGTATAGCGGATGCAATTGACAACACTAGAAAACATTAATTAATTAAATGGCAAAATATTAGAATTATGGGGAAGAAAGCTTCCGGCAATTGGTACTGTCTATTAATCTTTGAAATAGAAAATGTTTCTCAAAAAGACTTTAAATACACAAATGATGTAATGGAACACTTCAAACATAAATTTTATGTGACACATGCGTGTCCTGGGATACTCTGGTGTTAAGCCCTATATTCAAACAGTTGATATCGTTAACTGTTACAAAGTATGAATTACTTCTTCTGAGTCCTTCCGCTTTAATAAAAATGGGACGTTACATCATAGAAATATGAATTTCAAGATTGACAATGGAATGCAATGAGGTAATTACAATTCGATTAAAGAGATTGTGAAATATTTCCAATAATTTATATGTTAAGGCCATGTCAAAAACAGTACTTGCCATACGGAAGTGATAATGAAATGAAAAGAACAAAAACGTTGAACTGAACATTAAGAGATGGCCTGCTAATTGTGAAAGAGATTTATCTTAGGTTTTGGCTTGGAAATACCACAAGACCTGCCCGAACATTTCAAACACCATCTGTTAACATTTGATTACAGGATAATTCATGAACAAGTGGACGAATTTCAACAGCAAGTAACGAAAGAGTGAATCGGAAAGATACGTTGTATGACAAAAAATGATACTTGATTCACCATGTGAATCTCAAGTACTATTTGAGTTTAGGTGTGAAAGTAACATAAACAAATCAATAGCGGTTTCTTGTTTCTTCAAAAACCTTGGATCGAATGTACATCACTTTGAATACGAATCTGAGACAAAAGGCGACAAGTGCCTCTATAAAGTCATCTTCAGACAGATGAAGAATGCAACATTCAGCAGGACTATGGGTAATGTCGGAACTAAATAGAGCCAGAATGGTTACAAAAAATTTATTCGTGAGATTATAGATATATTCAGATATCAAAACAGTCATATCTATCATTGGAAAATAGTTTTAGCATAAAAGAAACCGAAATGAGGACATAACGGGACTGATAAATCATTCCAAAACATCCACCTATTCTACTAGCAAATAGAGTCTGCCCTTTGTATGCAAAGGGTGAGAAAATTATTCCATATAGGAACAAAATTTATTTTTAAAACACTAAAACGAGAAAGTGTATATCCGTTAAACGTTGACTGTTTAAGAACTCCAACCTGTTAAGGGAAGTAAGAGAAAGAAATTACAAAAACAGCTGAAAACTGAAGATGCGAAGACAATTCGCTAAAATAAATTTAAATTGTAAATATATTATTTACAAATAAGAATAATGAAGTAAATAAATTTTGCCAAGACAGAAGCTGCATTAAATGTGATTCAGATCAGAAAAAGTTAAACAATGATCAAGAGAATGGACAAGAAATGTGGCACACCAATAAATTACGTTGCACCTGTAGTGGACAATTAAACAATTTATCATCTTTCTTTAGTTATTATTTCTACAAATTATGTAAACTTTTGAACCCGTTTTGTCTTTAAAATTTATGATAAGCATTCTCATACGTACTGAAAAAATATTTTTGTTTCCTCTGGTATTATACTGTGAACGTTTATTGAAGTTGCAAGTACTTTTTTAATCGTTTTGTATTTAATCTTTCCAGTCGTAACCTGATTTTCCTAAAAACTTCCATCTATGCTCGTCTCATTTATTAAGTGTCAGACAGGAATATTTGCTATATTGAGTGACTAACGGGATATTTCAGCAAGTGGGTGAAAATTCCAGAGTTTTTCACCCCGAGATGAAATATACTCGTTATTCAGTGAGTACAAGGAATGATTTTTTTATTTCATGTTCAGGCGTGATGCCTAAAAGTGGCAAAAGGCAGTCCATTTACATAAAAGAAGAGGGAGGTAGCTTTGTTCTGAGAACAAAATAGAGAGATGCAAGGATATAATTGATAATTATCTCCAGCGAAGTATAAAACTTATCTATCTTGGAAAATCCATTATCGAACGACAAGTATAGAATGATTGCAATATCTGCAGAATAATGTCTTAATCAGTTGGGATGTTTGTTGTTTTTCCTACTAAAATGAGCTAATTTTAAATTTTCAGCTCTAGAAAAGAACAAAGATCTGGGGGTATATTTTGATTTTTCAAAGCTAGGTCAAATACAAATTGTATTCGTATTCTTGACATACATCATCATTAATTGGGTTGTTGTGGTGTACTTTTCAGTTTGCGGAGCACGAGATTGTGAATTTGTACAGCATGTACATTAATTGTTACTCTGTGGCTATAGATATTTTGAAGGAGGCTGAGAAAACAAAACCGGCTTTCAGAGACTTCCTTAAGGTATAGTATGATAATAAAAAACAACTGTCCTGACATGTCAAAATATGACATATAGAAACATCAGAAACAGTCGATATCATTGTCCCTCGATATCATTGTCCCTCGATATCATTGTCCCTCCGTTTTAGTCAAGGTACTTCAGGATATACAAGTAATAAATACTTTACAGAATCCCGATAAACTAGCAAAACGCAGAATAATATATTGTCATCAAAAAAGATTAATTCTTGTACTCTGTTATTACACTCATTTTATTGTATTTATAAACTTTTTTGCCCCCCCCCTCTCTCTCTCTCTCTCTCTCTCTCTCTCAACTCATTAATCGTGACAAAGTGTATTATATATTTTCCTTTAGTGGGATCTAACTTACACTATCGCAAAATTATAATTTCAGGCACACTGTACGTTATCAATAGAAGCACTCATGCTAAGACCTGTCCAGCGTTTCCCACAGTTCATCTTGATACTAAAGGTATCATATCTATTTTTAATAATAGGCTTTAGCTATGTAATTAACGTAAATGAAAGTTTGATTGAGAAAATTATACATTTAGTCAGTTTGTGGACATGTTCTTTAAATTGTTGTTATTTATAGGTAACTCGTAATGTTATATTGTGCAGATCATAACATTTATGTTAAATAAGGAGGCAACAAATGTATATTTGAGCTTCCAATTTTTGTGGTCTATTATAGTTTGCTTGAATACCTGCTTACTTTGCTGTTTTGTTGATTGATTGATTGATTCATAGTTTACCTGAGATTGTTTGTAACACCTTTGCCTTACTACTGCAGGATCTGTTAAAGTACACACCTGACGATGACGTGTATAAACCACAGTTACATGAATGCTTGGCACTCCTAGAGCACGCTGGGTACCAGTTGAACGAACGAAAGCGCAGAAGCGAGCAAACGCTACAGGCACAATCTCTTTATGCTAAACTGAAATTGCGCCCCAATGCAGAGAGAGGAAGCCACTGGTTGATTAGACAAGATGACGTTCGGCAGTTATCCAATGTAAGTCGATGACACGGTGGTACTTCAATATTTGGCTCCAAAAATGGTCATTCGAGCTTATGTAATGTCACAATATCTATAGGAACATAGAAGAAGAACATATATGTGAAACTCAGCCCAATGTTTTTATTCGTCTTCGATGAATGAATCTTGTACATCTCTGATATCTAATATGGTCGCCAATGGGACCATCTTGAAAATCGAGATATCAGTATTTTTCCAACCGGTTGCTCATATTGAAAGGGTATTGATACAAAACATTCCCTCATATGATTAGTCCTAAAAGAAAAGAGTTACAAGCATATCAGTTATGATGGCCATAAAGAAAAACACAAAACCATTCAACGCTACTAGTCCTTTGATACTGGATACGATTGGAACACCCTTAGGTTCAAATGAAAAAAGAAAACCCGCAAGCTTATTTACAGAACATTAGAGATAAAATCGCAGATGAGTGTTACATGTCTAAGAATAAAAGCTGGATAGGTAAGTGAGATTCCCATCGTATTATGTTGTTATTTGGAAGAGATTGGACATATTGTTTTAACAATCTGTCTGTATTGAGATCGGGTTTACTTATAACTAATTATGAATCAAATATCATCAGCAGTATTTTTTAAATCAGGAACCTGTCCGATGAAAGTTAGCACTAATGGAACTGTCCTGCAGTTTTATTAAATTTCGATTGGTTTTAGTTAAATCTTAAATAGCTTGATTAAAATTACGTATAAGGAATGCACTTTTAAGTACTATATACTTTAAAAAATAGTACTATTTTGTTAATATACGGATAGTTGTTGAAAATACTATAGATGATAGCCTAGCTTTGTAACAATATTAGTATTGTGATAGTTCTATTGATGTTCTTTGTGGTAAGATGATTATATTTTTCACATTTGAATTATAGTTTAAGGATCATAAACTTGAGATCCCAGAGTTTTCATACTGCCCCAATTGTCCCTTTTCGCTTCCTCCAAATTCCAAACATTTTTAGTTATATGATATATTTGTTCCCAGGATATTTCTGATCATAATAGAGGGCTCTTTCTACACAGAATATTCTCAAGTTTTCATATCCGTTTCAAGTTTTCATATCCGTTTCAAGTTTTCATATCCGTTTCAAGTTACATTCTGTTTGGTTTTATAGGAAACAAATGGCAAGCAACCAACAAAAGAGCGACGTTTATTGCTGATGAACGCGTGTCTTGTGTCCGCATGCCTGTCATCAAGGTATATGAATTTTGTATCCGAAAACTATATCGTATACAAACAACATTGAATTAGCACTTGTTTTGGATTGTCGGATCACATGTGGCAATTTATGCAATTTGTATACAAGAAGATATGTTCAAAACATCTAGCTTTTCAACGTGTTATTGCATATGCATTACTAATTGTGTAATGATTGACATTTCTGGGATTAAATGCCCACTCCATAAACTTAGTTTATAATATCACTATTGCATATTTTGAAAACAAAATACTGGCAGGTTGAAATGGTTATATAGTTTAAATGTACATTGTGTAACAGAATGCTTTCAGGTGTACATAATTCATTACATTTCATATAAATATACACGTACTATTTCAGTGAACATTTAAACATACTGCAAATATTTATAAATTCAAATTCCTCTGATATTCTGTTAGGGAAAGCGATGACTACACGTTAAAATGGTCTGTAGGTCTGCAGAACCTGGATTTCAAAGAGCAATCGATGACACTCGGATTAGAAGTGAACAGTAAACAAGGTATGTTCACTGGTTCACATACTTCTGATCATTTGAACCAAAGAGAAAAGAAATTCAACTGCTCCCGATAGATTTGGGTTCTTTATATGCGCCCATTTTAATATTTCTAGTTTTAACAAAAATTAATATTATATCTTGAAATCATAGATCATATTTATAGAGGAGTTCCCTTATGTGTTGTTGTGCACATGCCATCTTCCTGGTTTCATTTACGTAGAAGAATTAATAGATAAACTAACCACTCGTATTGTTTTTGCTCTTCCATCCCTTATAGGGATATAAGAACATGAAAAATCAAATTCAATTAAAACAAATTATTGACCTCTCATATATTTGTGCATCATAAGTAAAAATAAAAAATTAAATTAAAAACTGTATCAGGATGAGAACTAGCGATATAAGATCTTGTGTTTGTGAAAAAGATCGTAAACAAATATTAAGAAATTCAAGCTGCACTACCGTCATTTTGTACATGCGCAGTTATATACCACTCTCGTGTTATTTTAAAATGTTTTCTAACATAAATGTATGAATTTAAATAAAGCGGATGACTGTACTAAAATGTATAGTTACTATCACAACACACAAGTTCACTAATATCGGTATAACAAGACTATATAAAATTCAATATTCATTGGCGCGATAAAAGAGAACAGGGTATCATTTTACCGAAAAAGTCAAGTTTCAGTGTCGGAATTTGCTAATCATTTTATTTCGGGATAGTTGACCAGTGGCCATTCCTAATAATAGAAAAAGTTGCATATGCATTTAAAAATAAAGTAGGCCAGTCTTACCGCAGATCCCTCAATGGTCCTATATGAGCGTTGTTTTCTTGTATCCTAGTACACAAATACGTCTAGAGTGTTCGTAACTGAGGTTGCCTATTTCAGGCACCTCGCGTTGGATTACAGGCCTTAAGGTGTATTGTTGGGTTATTGAAATAAGTGAAAATCTTTGCTATTTAAATTGAGATCGCATGATGATCACTTACTGCTTTAAACTCTTACCAAATGTTCTGGAAAAACTATACTGGAAGCATGGGAAGAATTTACTAAGAAGATGCAAATTGATGCAATTGAAAAAGCTTTATTTTCATCAATATGGCATAATTATATAAAGTATGTTAGTGTGACAGAAGTTTCGTTTGAAAGAATTGGAATGAAAATTACATGCAGAGTATAATCGATATAGTTGCACATAATATACTCCCAGATCGAATTAAATGACACATACGTGTGCAAAACAAATTTTAGATTATATGTCAATGGTAAGAAAAAAGTCCTCAAACTTAGAAAGATTTAATGGCAAATTAAAATGTGACAAATCAGTAATATGAGAAACATTATCGTAATGAAATACGAGTTTTAACTTGAATTGGATTGAAGGAGGATGTATAGAAATAAATGAAACAGAACACTGACAAAAAGACTCGGATATTCATTTAACAGAAATTTAAATGAACATAAATGTCTGGTGGATATAGTAAATATTTGTACAGTCTATTCAATGACATTAAACGTTATTGGAAGACCGACTTTAGAAATGACATTGGCAATTTCCAACTGTTAAAGTGTATATGGACTTAACAACGCAACCCTCTCACTTTCTACAAAACAATGTTTTTAAATATATTGAGCAGAGATGAAATATTATGTCTGAATAGGGTTCATTTGTGAAATAAAACTTTTAGAACCCCTAAAAATTATCAACATTAATTAAAAATTAATTTTTGTGATTCTGAACGCATCTTTGTACCTGTGGTACGAGGCATTCACGGCAAAAGCTACACAACGACGACGAGGTGTCCCAGAGGAAGAAAAATAAAAGTGGGGAAAGAGTATATGGTACAGTCTAACAAATTCTGGAGAATCAGACCTGGCAAAACCTTTACAGCACGAATTTCTTCGTATAATAAATCAATCCACAAGAAATATAAACCAATAATTAAGCGATAAACATATTATATTTAAGTGTATATACTAAACATTTGGTGAAGCTGCACAAGGTGTGTGTAAAGACTTAAGGAAAACAAAACAACAACAGAAAAAAAATCCCCAAACCAAACGAGCAGATCCCCCTAAAAAGAAACTATGGCATTCTTAATGGTATACGAAAACATATCAATTCGACACATGTGCCAATTTTTGAGGACTTTATTAACGTCTTTTTGAACAATTACAGACTAGATCCTATTCGCTAATGTTGCGTGTCATTTCGAGCTTATGGTGCAGGTTTAAATGTCTTAGATAAGAATTTGTAAGATAGTCAGTTATGACACATTCCTGTTAAGTGAGAGTAGAAAATGAATTTGGAGATTCCGTTACACTTACATGACTATTTCAAGGACTACCCAGTAGACCTAGATACTTTATTCTAGATAAAATCAATTAGCCCTAGATAATTAATTCTAGTTGAAAATCAATTAGCCCTAAATAATTAATTCTAGATTAAACCGACTTATCCACCTTGCAAAAAGAACTTGATCACTATTGCAACTATACAAGGTCAGCAAGAAACCAAAGCCAGAATGTACAATCCAAAATAAAGGGAAATGCCACTCACTGCTGAAACCTGAAGCTGTACATACAATGGGGCTTAAAACTCAAATAATGAAAGAGTTGTTGGTTTGGTCAACAGCTTTTGTTAAAAATCCAACATTGAGTTTGATTATAAATTTGAAACTAGAAGCAACTGGATTGACGTTTTGAAACTAATCAATAACAGTTGGTTTGGTAACAGACGGAAACTGTCATAAAAGAAGAGTAAAACTATGGATAAATGAAAATAATGTTTCAAGTATTAGAAAGATGAAATAATCTACAGGACATCTGATTTACTTTGTGCCTGGAAAGATTGAAAAAAACGAAAAACAAACAACAAGAACAAGAACATCAAATAAAAAAAAAAAATCAAATTTATGGTGGATTTACAGTGTGAGAGGGAGTTTAGAAAATGATTCATGTCTGAATTCTATTTCAAAAAGGTCAGAAATGAATATGGCGACAACATTAGACTATTCCTGATCTGTATGAATTCCTTATGAGTACGACAAATGTTTACAGTGAAATGATGGATATAGTTAAACTATATTACACAAATGACTTTCCAAAGGATAACATATTTGGACCACCACAAATAGTGAACTGTTCCTGGATTTTTAAATGATGTGCTGAGAGAGAGAGAGAGAGAGAGAGAGAGAGAGAGAGAGAGAGAGAGAGAGAGAGAGAGAGAGAAGGGGGGTGTAAAAGAATCAAAAAATGTCATCAAAATGAATTTGAAATTAAATATTTCACAAAGAGTTTGTATTTAGTCTTCACTAAACTGACCAAGAACTTAATTTACTCAGATCATCTAATTATAAGATGCATAATTAAATGAACAATTGGACATTGTGTATGGCACGCATTTTTAGTTCACAACGTAAATGAATACCCTCATGGTCGCGTAAGCACTATATAGTCACACAACTTAATTGCATTCTTTGCATCGCAGAGAGCAAAAGTGATACTAAGGTCTATTAAAAATTGGGAAACTTTTATTCTGTTTGCATTGTTTCTACAATTGGTACTTTGAGTTTGTGATTACAAGACGAGTCGCTACACAAGAGGAAAGAGACGTAAGGTTTTATGTACATTCTTAAAAGTTGCTAATTCGAGAATAGGATCTTTGAAATTTGATGCTGAATCGCGTGAGAAACCCTTCATGATTTTCACCTGTCATTGGCACATCCAAGTATCAGGTCATGCTCTGCAAATGATATGAAGATATAATTGTATTAGCTGAGGTGATATGCACATGCTCGGCCATCCTGACAGTAGGACTATAATGAACGTTGTCCGTGCTATCTTTGTGATTTTTACTCACTTTATCTTCTTTTTGTCCATTTAACTTCTTCTCTACCACCTTTGAGAATATAATCCTTTACTATGACGGTATTGATAGTACGATTTGATGCAACTTGGCATGAGTCAGAGTATTCCTGTCAGTTGTTTTTGTATTTGACGATGCTACACATTTGTAACGTAACTATAGCACTTAGTCAACACCAACAATATAGCCGAAATTCACATTTTGAATCTGTTATATCATCTTGAAACTTTATCAGAATGTTTTCATTTACGTTGTAAATTTCTGTTCTAAAATCATTAACTCCATTTAGCTGTAACAATGTCTGATACTGTCCAAGCGGACTGTGATAGATTTCTATTTTGTGCTTCTGCACGTAATATGCAGAGTATACTTTAATTCCATCTAGCTATTCTCCTATCTGTTAATTCATTACTATTCAGAACAAAAAGCTAGTCCAGCCATTTGGTCCATCTTTGTCTACCACTGAGTACACTTCGTCTGCTGACAGCTGGAGGTAGTGTTTACAGTATTCAGCAGTACAGGCTGAACAGCATATGTAGACTCTCTATAGCTCACTTGTGCAGTTTTATATCCTTTTAGTCCGTTATCCATCTGGTATGATTTCCCTTGTGGTATTTCCAGTCATGCTGTAGGGGAATTTTAATATCATTGCAGATAAAATTAGTCTTTCTATATTATTGTCAGTTTATTTGAATGCATTAATAGCAGTTAAAATTATGTTCCTTTTATTTAGCAGTTTTCTCAACTGGAAATAACATATTTTTATAATGATTTGCTTTGTGCTGCATCACCTATATCCATCCAACTTCACTAGGAAATCCCACAAGCACTTACTGCCATTCACCATGCCCAATTAAGCTGATTCTGCCAAAATATTATCTCTCCCTTTCCTCTGTATTTGTTCAGAGAGTCATCATTGGGAAATGTTAAAGTATAGTTATCAACATGGTTGGGGTTTGTATTGAGTTCCAGCTTACTACATCATCACTCGGCTAAGATGAGTATCAAACTGAATCGCTGGACATGGGAAAGGTTTTAGTCCAAGTCATTTTCTTTAATCATAAGCTCGTTGCCGGGGGCACGATCGTATTTTAAGTAGAGTCCGTTTAATTTAGGACTAGCCTCTTATTGTTTTGTGATAGAAATCCCCAAATGTTGTCGTCGTACAACGTGTCTACAAATGTTAAATGCAGTCTATCCTTCTGTGAATAAAGCTAGACTGATCCATTTTTAATTTTAACAAACACTGAAAATTAACTTTTTGTATAATTACATCCAGCCTTTGCCTACTGCTTTTTTCCATATTCATGTGTAATTCTTTATTCTTTCCCTAATCTTTTCAGTTCCTCTACTGTAATGCCTTTTTATCTGTTTGGTATATACTATTTACATCACTAGTAGTTTGTACTTTGTCTTTCCTGTTTTTACTGCAAAATTGTGCCTCTTTTACCAGCTTTAAATTTAGGTATTACAAATACATCAGTAGACAAGCAACCGCTTAATTCAATATATGCATTGACCTTTTTCTTCCTTGATTGCTTCAATGGCAGTCGTAAATATTGATCTATGATATTTATTGATCTATGACGAGTGTTATTACATCCTCAATTAGCTTTGCTAAAACGTCATTCCATTTGCTGGTGTTATTTTGGGTGAGATACTTTCACATTCTAGTCTTTACGATTCTGTTAAATCTATCAATTACTTAGGCTTTTTTCTGAGTGATTTGAAAATATTTTAAGCTTTTTTTTCTCAGCAAAACCATAACTTTTCATTATCAAACCTCTATTATCTCCCGTGGTTGGTTCTACTTTTTTAGCCCAGACGTCAGAACCTTAATGTAAATATCTTTATTGTTCTTTGACGTTCATTTTAAACTAAAGAAAAGAAATATGAAATATGTTGTACCTGGTAAAATGTTTTTAAGTGTTGTTAGTAAGCCAGCAGGTCAAGGAATTTTTATATTCAGCACTGTCAAAGTTTCTTACACGTATCAATAGTTTTAAATTGATGTAGAATGTCACAGTTGGGTCTTTTATATATATATATATATATATATATATATATATAGAGAGAGAGAGAGAGAGAGAGAGAGAGAGTCTATTTAGTCCGATTCATCTGTATATGTGTCAACGTCAATTACGTAATTTATTCATTTCTCATCTTGCTGTTAGGGTTGTTGCTACTTGCATCGAAGTTTTCATTAGAAAATCCTCATCCTTTACAAAACATAGTGCCATAACATCTTTTATATTTGAAATCAACCAATGAATAATTTTATACTCTTGGATTCCATTTTGAAGACCAAATTGCTTTGATATCAACTACACACCATTCAAATTTGTAACCAAAATATGTAATATATTTTTGTCCTTTCATGTAAATTCCTGGAATGTTGTTTCTCCTCTACCAAACGTTGCTGTGCCATTACTTTTATTTGTATAGGAATTTCAAAGTTTATTTTGTTTGCTGATTGTCTTCATAATCTGATTGGTATTATAATTCATAATGATTTTAACATACATCTTGCTTCTTTTGGTTCTAGCATTTGGTTTTTTGGAGGGTGTGGGTTAAAGTTTGATTTGTGATGTTGTCCTATATGGTACGAAGAAACACAAATATATGGTTGGTCTAGCTCTCGAAATAGTTTTACTGTTCATAAACATTATTTTC
>JAECUM010023193.1:0-35875 GCA_016617855.1 Megalonaias nervosa | reverse complement strand
GGTTGATCTGGTGTCAGGATAATGTGACTGCATGGGACATGATGCTAAATGTCTGCGGCATGATGCCCCAGTGATAGACATCACTAAAAACTGCCATGCTGCAGACATCATAGCGATATGACTGAAACATTTTTAAAGCTACATTAAAAATCCAAATCACACACACACACACACACACACACACACACACACACACACACACACACACACACACACACACACACACACACACACACACACACACACACACCATGTAGGGGCCCCGAGTGGCCGAGTGGTCTAAAGCGCTGACCATTACGGATCACTGCCATCTCACCTCTGTCTGCAAAAGTTCGAGTCCAGGCTCGGCTAACATGGGTACGTGAGAAAGCCTGCCAGTAGCTTCTCGTGGGTCGGTGGTTCTTCCCGGGATTTTCCAGGGTTCTTCCTCCACCATTAATACTGGCCGCCATGTATAGCCTATCTTGTGCTGAAAAATGGCGTTAAACCCTATAACAACAACAACAACAACAACACACCATGTATCATAAATTTGAGACTATTCTAAGAAAGATGATTGCTACATAAGAATAGTGTGTTACGTGTCTAGGCTTGTACAAAAGTAGCAAAGAAAAGAGTGAAGCCAACAAGCTTTGTAAAATTTAACAAAATAATTTATTTCCCTAGAAAACAAGGTAAAAATAAGAAAAAAGACTTACAGTTTATGAATCTAATCCAAAATTAATCCAGAAATTAATAAATGTAAGTCCTATCAATAAAAAGTCCTAAGTGAATCACAGTTCGAATCCCGATGAAGTTCCAAGATTGACGGTGATGATGTCTTCAGTAACCTGCTTTGTGCTGATGTGTCAACAGTTCCTTGTTGAATCACCTAGAATAATATTCCAGTTTGGAATTTCGAATAATTTCCAATAAATGTCTTTGTCCAAGAACTCTGATTAGCACTAGTAATTTCCAGGGAAAATAAATTACCTTAAATTGAATTAAAATAAAAATTCAACTCAAACTGGTCGCAACAAAAACACCTTTGACCTCCAAAGGTTAAATGCATGACTGGCTAAAATCACTATAATAATGTGTGTTTTAAGCCTAACTACTACACAGAACAGATACTCGTATGGGTCACGTGATCACTTTTTTTCAAGCGGCATAGAAACATTACATGCTGACTATCACATTCACCATGTACAGATTCAAGTCCACTGAATGATTCTTACTAAAAATAAAAAAAAGTTGTTTATACCAAACTTGAAATTAGCTCCGAATCTAGGTCACCAAAAGATACGTTTCTACTACTGCCTGTTTATCAGGACGAACAGAACTAAACTGAATTTTCTGGAAAAATGTCAAATCCAGTGAATAAAGTTATCATTACAATAACATGTAATGAAATAAAAGTTTTTTTTAAAACTAACACACAAGCAGTTTAATTACATATACATAACAAGCGTAAGAGTGCATATGTCCATCATAGAAGTATATATTTCTATTTATAGCAACTGCATATGACACATTTCCAAGAAACAGATAGGTTTCTTCAATTTGAAACTTTATCTCTCAGATGTGTTATATTAATTTATAGAACTGGATAGCAGACCAGCCCATACTTAAAAAATAATGGTGCCAGATGTTAAGTGAAACAAACTTTATGGATGTTACTCGCGCATGTTAATAAGCCTGAAAAAATGTTAGAGGAGAGTGATATTTTTAAACTTGAAACCGTGACTGATCTGACTTGTTAAAAGGAGTGTGTCTGTTTTGTTGGTATTTTGGTACTAATCCATATGGAACTTGCCCGTTTGTGACAAAACTTTAACCACATTCAGATCCAAGTTAGTAGCAAAACGTAATCTACATTTTTCATACAGTTTATTGTAATTATGGCATTTAATACATAGATTACACTTTTTTGCTCAGATTATGCATTTTTACCACTTACATTAGGCTTACATCCTCATGGGGTTGGAAAGTATGCATGCTGTCTTGCCCCAATGCATCTTGTTCACTTAAACTGATAGAAACAATAATACACACAATCACTTGCATATCAAAATACAGTTAAGATTTTTTAAAATGTGATTTCAAGTAATTACCTGGCAGATGTGTGATAGTTGCTTTATTCCTTGGAAATGACACTATGCTGAATTATTTACAAAAACAGTAATTTCTCAAAAGATCTGCTCACTTGTAACATGTTTATGTAGCTCAGCCATTTTACCACAAGGATTTGGGTCACAGTGGAGAAATTGGTAAGGGAGATTAGGTAGGAGGGTCTTGAAAAATTACAGAAAAATGTCCACCATGTACACAATGTTAGAGTCAGCCAGGATAGTATGAACTTATTTGTGGCTTTTACTCCTCAGACTTTCATAGGAATGTATATGGAGTAGTTTGTTATTCCCTGTCAGTCAGTATGTCTGTCTGTATATCTGCACATCTTCTATTCCTTCATCCTGCTGTTTTGTTCCATACTTTTGAACTGTAAAACACGAAAATGCGGTAATATCTATACTGCTATAATCATGACATGTGGTTCCCTTTTAAGAGTCCCCTCACAAGTAGGGCCACCCTCATATGCCTGACATGAAAGTAGCACAGCTACCAAGTGTCCCATTTTTGCCATATTTGTCCTGTATTGGACCTGAATATGGGTGTTTGTTTTTTGTGTTAAAAATACGTTTTGTTTTGTTTTTGAATTAAATAAAAAAATTTCCATTGCAATTTTCTGTTTAGAACAGGCACCTAGTCGTATTCTTAAAGTAAATGTATTGTATATATATTGGGATAAAGAGTTCTCAGATATTGTTGGTTCATTTGAAATTGAGGCTACCATGCCAGTCTTTAACCACCATATTGGATTGCGCAAATCATTTGCTGCTATCACTGTATCTCATCTTCTTAATATTCAGCTTCCAGCCATGTCAAATAGGAAAGC
Source organism: Megalonaias nervosa (assembly GCA_016617855.1). Classification (NCBI taxonomy): domain Eukaryota; kingdom Metazoa; phylum Mollusca; class Bivalvia; order Unionida; family Unionidae; genus Megalonaias; species Megalonaias nervosa. Next base: position 32,940 of record JAECUM010023193.1, on the reverse strand, counting down.
AGAAGATTCAGAATTTTCTCCATCAAAGATAAGAAACAGAACGGGGAGAACAATTATGCCATCATGTGTAGATTTGTGAAACCATCTAATAAAGGAGAAAAGTGCATTTTGCAAATTGTGTAATTGTGATTTTGCTATTGAGCTTGGAGGTGCCCATGTCATAAAACAGCATGAAAAAACTAATAAACATCAGCATGCTGCATCATTATCAATAGCACAGCCTGAATGTACATTTATAAATACCAGAAAGAAGTTTGTAATTCAATCGGAAGGTCATTTTACTAAATTTCTTTTAGAAAGGAACCTTCCTCTTTCAGTTGCTAGTGCTGCTGATGATTTATTTCTAGCACTTTTTCCACCAGTAAAATTGAATTTGATTACTTGTGTGCTAGAATGAAGACAGTTCATTACGAAATTTTGCGCAGAATTCAGATCATGAATGAAAGATGGTACATTGGATAATGATTAAAAAAACAAGGTGTGGAAAAGGCTCATATAAACAGCCTGTGTTTGATGACTTAAACTCGTTAGGTGTAAGAGTGCAACACACGCATCTTTGACATTAAATAATTAACTAAGTTATCGTCCTACTTTACTGATGGTTGTAGATATTGTAAATAATTATATATGCATCAAAGTTTTAAAAATCAGTATTTGTTCCTGAAAATCAGTATTTGCATCATAAGCAGTCAGTATTTTTGTACTCTAGAGTTGGCCGCTATGAAATAATTTCTTTGCAAAAAGGACATCTTTTTATTGTGGAAGGGATGGTCTCACATGATATAAACCTCCATATTACTTCCAGCCCTGCTTCTAAAAAATGCCACATATATACAAGTAGTAAAAATGTGAGAACACTACAATATTGGAATTCTGTATAAGTGGGTAAATAAATACAATGATAAATGAATAGTTATATAAGAAAACAATGTAGATATCTATATTTTTTATATTCTCTTTCAGCCTGACTTTTCCAAGACCCCATTGAATTCAGAAGAAGATGTGCACAATTGGTTGAAGTTCTATGAGATGGATTCCACTCTTATCTGCTTAGGAGAACTGGTTTCTCATGATCCGGTAAGTTTGCCCACCTCTTTATAGTCTTATCAGTGTAGGGAAGCAAGTTTCTCATGATCCAGTAAGTATGCCCACCTCAGTACAGTCATATCTGTCTAAGAGAATGCTCCTTCTGGGTGACATAGGTTTGATGCTCAGCATTTCCTCCTCCTCCTACCTATTCTCCTAATGCAGTATGCTCAGGTAATGTATTTGCAGGAGAAAGCAATTTCTTTAGTAAATTGCATTTCTCCAATAATACCTGATCACATTACAAATAATCCCTCCCACCCTCTCGCTCAAGTAAAATACTGGTTTAGGCCAGATATACTGGTAGCCACCTAGCAGGTAGAAAGGGGAGATAACCTATAAGGGTTTCTTCTCTTTATTTTTATGTAGACAGATAAACATATTTCTGTCATTCTGGGAGGGCTGGATTTGGAGGTAGCAAAGAAAGTTATTCCTAATGTAATGTGATCAGGTAAATATTTTGGAAGAAACATAATTGACGAAAAAGTTTGTTTTTTGGTTGATGTTAACTATAATCATGAAATCATGAGGGGATGCATCTTGATGAGTTCTGCACCCTTATCACAAAAGTTGGTCACAGTGACCCATATTTAATGCTTCACTAACTTGGGTTCGCTTATTTTTCACTCACGCTTGAATCATCAACCTATATGATTTTATATGTCTCAGTTAAAACCACACCCTTACGACAAAAAGGTAATTGTAACCTACAGTTCATATTTGACATACATATTTTTTAGTTTGTCCTTCGAGTATGAGGATAACTATAACAGTAGAGGACATGCTGCTGTTCTGAGATTCACCCTACTTGTGCTTCTGTATTACCTGTGCAGTTTTCCTCAGTTCAAAGTCTGTAACTCCAGTGTGGGTAAGACTGTGTCATATCGAGCAATCCTGTGTGAGATCTTCCAAAGATTAACGGTCAGTGTTGAAGTGTTTTGCTGATGACTAGAGAGACTCTTTGAATTGTTTCTTCTGACAATCCTGAGATTGCTCTCCGTCCATCGACTCACCATAGAAGATCGTTGGTAGTCAATCTTCTGACATCCTGATTATGTGGCCTGACTGTCTCATATGTGATTTCATCAGCAACGTGTGGATGCTTGAAATGCATGCTTGTGTGAGAACCTTAGTGTCTGGGACCTTGTCTTGCCATCTTATCCTCATCAGTTTCCTCAAGTAGCTGATGTGAAACTTGTTCAGCTTATACTGACCAGGTTTCACATGCATACAGCAGGGTTAGCAGCACAGCAGGTTTGTGGACCGTCACTTTTGCTTTTTTACTGTTTCCTCTGTGCTCGAACACATTTTTGCGTAGTCTGCCAAAAGTCACATTTGCTTTAGTAATTCTGGTGTTGGTTTCATCAGTGATGTGGACTGCACATGATAGTGTGCAGCTGAGGTAGGTGAACTTACTCACTGCAAGGAGGGTTTGGCCATATACTATGATGGTAGGCTCTAGGTAATGCTGTCAGGTTGATGCATCACCTGTGTTTCTTAATAATGATTGTGATACAAGATAAAGATGTCCATACTCTGTTGCATGTCAAACTCGGATTTGGCATTCAGAGGACAGTCATCAGCAGATAGGAAAACATCAAGAATCACTTACTGTAACGCTTTGGCCATCTTTACATTGTCAGAGGTTTTTGTTAGACCGATGAATATCATGTACAGGTTGGAGTTCTGTTCCTGGTATTTCTTTTGGAGAACATAAACTGCAAACATTGTGTCTGTGATCCCTCATCCTTTCCTGAAGCCACAGTGACTCTAAGGCAGGAGCCCTTGATCGATGTGATGCACAAAGCTATTCAGCAGAATTCTGGCAAGAATTTTGCCAGTTACTGACAGCAAGGAAATGGCTTGATGGTTTTCACAGGATATTCTATTGCCTTTCTGCTTGTATAGGTGGACAGTGGGTGCCTCCTTTTATTCCAGGGGTATAGTTCCTACTCCACACTGATCAGAAGAGTTCAGTCAGTTTCTGTGCCTTGTGCAAGCCTCCATCTTTGTAGACTTCTCCTGGTATAACATCTGCTTCAGGTAGTTTGCCATTTGATTGCAGGTCAACTGCTGTCACAATTTCAGTCAGCATTGGAGGATCAGCATGTGATATGTTGATTTCCACTTGGGGTATTCGGTCACTTGCCTCCTAGCTGATATATGATTATTGATTGAGGAAGTTGTTGAAGTCTTCTGCCCATATATGAAGTATCTTTCCTTTGTCAGTGAGCAGTGTGGTGTTGTCAGTATTCAGTATGATGTCTGTGGCCTGAAGATGTCTTCAAAGCATCATAGAAATTCTTCACATCATTCCTGCCTGCATAAGACTGATTCTCATCCGCCTTATTGCTTGGCCATCAGTCTTGCAGCTCGTTGAGTTTGTATTGGACAGCCCTCTTGATGTTGTTGAAGGCTGCCTTCTTAGATGATGAAGTGCTGTCTTCTAGATAGGCCTTCTGTGGCCGATGATTCTCATTCAGAATTCTCAGTATGGCAGTATCATTCTCATCAAACCAGTCTTGATGTTTAAGCGTGGTGGGACTGAGGGTTTCAGATGCAGTTGAGTACACAGCATTTTGACAGATGCCCAGTTTTTCTTGACATTTTCAGAGCTCATATCAATTGCATCTTGTTTGGCTGCACATTTCTTCAACAAATGCCAGTGTCATGTTTTCCTGTTTCAATCTGGAGAAATTAATATTTTAGGGCACTTTTTTTGCCTTGTGGTTGTCTGCTTGGCTGAATCTGGAGATTCTGGAGCATCCTGCACTTCTCATTTGGACATCTCGTCTCTTCTCCTGACAATGACATTGTCATTGAGACGCCAACAGCATGGGTGAATCCGTGATGTCTTATTGTGGTTTGACAGGAAGAAGACAGTATTAGTGATTAGGAGGCTTTGTTTTCAGCACATTTCCTCAATAGGAGGAATCCATTGATGTTGCATTTGCCAGAGCTGTTTTTGCCATTGACACCTGGCCATGTCTGGTGATCTGTGCCAACTCTAGCATTGAAGTCAACAAAGATGATTAGCTTGTCTGCCTTTCTGTGATAAGAGACTCCAGGTCTTCATAAAATTTGTCCTTGATCTCATCTGGCTTGGTCTTGGTGGGTGCATCGTCACTGAAGATAGTTGCAAGTTTATTTCCAGACAGTGGGTGAGTCATTTGCATTAGCGTTATTCATGCCGTTTGGGAGATTTGTGGGCTTGCTTACTTACTGTGACTGAATGGCAAGCCAAACATCAGCTTTGTGCCACTCTTTTTTGCTTTGGCCACTCCAGAAGAAGGTATAGCCAGCGCCTTCTTTGGTGAATAATCCTTCATCAGCATGGTGAGTTTCACTTAGGGCTGCTATTTAGATGTTGAATCTGGCCAGACCTGTATCAACCTCTTCCAACTAGAGCTGTTTGTCTCTCTGGTCTGTCTGCCAATTTACTGTTCATTAGTGTGTGCATGTTCCGGGTACTGATTGTGAGTTGTGTCACTTTTGCTTTGTTTGACTTTTGATCACTAAGGCAGTCTCCCCGTCAGCTGCAGTATGCTGACCAGGGTTAAGGTGAAGCAGGTGATGTTTAGGGTACCTTTTCTAGCCCCTTCTTCATGCAACAGAGGTGAGCAGTGTGACCCTAAAATTTGGTCACCCAGTGGGCTGCCAAGTTCCACTGCTGCTTTGGTCCAGTGAAATATGACCCTATGCCTCAAGCCACCTGTGTGCAGCTACACTGGCTGCGTTGCCACTTGCCCATCACCACTGGACTTAACCCATTTTATCCTGTTTACCAATTTCAACTGCAGTGCCTGATTCCTGAGAAGCATTTCTGAATACATTGTAGTAAAACAGAGCATCATACAGCAGCAGTGGCAGAAATTGTGATGACCTTCACCATGTTTACTAAAAATGTTGTAACATTGTTATTTCTTTTTTAAAGTATATAAAACTATGTATCTCTGAAAAGGTAATAAAATTTGCAACACAGTGATACATGTTTTGTTATCATTTACTAATGGATATGCTCACAACTGTGTTTTGAAATATGACTTGAAATAATAAAAAAAAAAAACAAATTAAAACACTTACCATTATGTTCAGTGAATCTTTTGTTCATGAAGATGAATGAAATGCTCCAAATAGCATGTGAATAAAATAAAGATAATTCTATTTCTAGTATTTTGGTCCAAATTTGAAGTTTCTAGCACGGTTAGTTCAAAAGTTAAAATAATTTTACTAAAATTGGACAACAAAACACCTGGAACAATTTGTTTACTTCACATTCTAGAACATGTACTTCAGCATGCAGTTTCTCATGAAAACCTGTCACAAATTAATCCTAGAAATCTTTTAGTAAGTTGTTGTTGTTGTTGTTGTTGTGGGGCTTAACGCCATTTTTCAGCACACGATAGGCTATACATGGCGGCCAGTATTAATGGTGGAGGAAGAAACTGGGAAATCCACGGAAAGAACCACCGACCCACAAGAAGCTACTGGCAAGCTTTCTCACATATCCACATTTGTCGAATCTTAGACTCGAACCCACGCAGACAGAGGTGAGATGGCAGTGATCCGTAACGGACAGCGCTTTAGACCACTCGGCCACTCGGGACCCCTCTTTCAGTAAGATAAAGGTAATTAATCAGTACAGATTTTGTCCAAATTTTGAACTCCACATCATCACTATGTCAGTAATAGCAATATTACTTTAATGGTGAATAAAAATGTCCACATCACATTGCAAAAACGTACTTCATTTTTAAAACTGCCAATTCTACATCAGTTGTTGCCTAAACATCAGCTTTTAAGTGTTTATACACCTAGTAATGTGTTTTCCCTGGCATTCAGTATGAACAGGGACATTGCATTCCCTGCAGCCAATAAATCTGTGCTTGTGTAAAAGTTGTCAAAATAGACTGTCAGATTTTTTCCGAACATGTGTGAGCAGAGATCCATTACCACTCTCTAAGCCAGCCCCTTATCTTGCCCATTTTCTTTGCTGGTGTATACCTGGAATCTGTGCATGTATCCAGTTGAGCTATCGGCCGTATTCCATAGTTTCACCCCCCATTTTGTTGGCTTTGGTGGGAGATACTGTCTAAAAGAGAGTCTTCCTTTGAATTTTATCATGCTTTCATCAATAGTTGCATTTGTTTTGGGTATGAAATTTGATGAAAATCTCTGGTCTAAATAATCCAGGTACCATCTAATTTTCTTTAATTTATCTGGTCTTCCCTCTGGCTGAGGCTCTGCAGCTTGTTCTTCGTTGTCATGGAGATGCAAGTATCTCCAAATCAGATCAAATCTGTCACGAGACACGATTTTATTGAAAGATGTGATAAATATATACTTATTTTGTCGCCAATAATTATGGCTTGATGGAAGACGAATTAAGCCTATAAAGGCCTTCATTGTGGGAGTATCGACTGGCGTCCATCTTGGTGACTTGGTGGGGGGGATTTTTTCTCTGCTCTGTTCATCGTAACAGTTTGTTTCATCAACAAGTTTTTTCCAGATGAAATCACCCCAAAGTAACTCAAAGTAATGTTGTGTATCGGCTTCTTCTGGGTGTTGAACAGTTGCCCCTTCTATCAATTTAAATCGTGGCTGCAACCGAGGTGAAAAATCATCCCGGACCCATTCCTCTTGAAAGCCTTCAAAGTCAGCTTCATTCTCCAAATCACTGTCGAAAAGTGCATGAAGCCATACATCATCTCTTTCATCAACTTGATTCAATTCTGACCCATCATTTAAGTCAATATTATCATCAGAATCATCCAAATCGTCAACTTCAGTGTCGCTACCCTCGCTATCTACATCCATGTTTACATCTGAGTTGTCGTCCATCATTTTATCGATTGATTTTCAAGCCAACAATTTATTTTCCAACCACTTTTTTTAAAAAAATTTCACTGCGCCTGCGTGCTTTAACCATTTCCTGTGTTGGTGAAGAAGTACACAAATATTTGTGGTGTATAACACGCATAGCCTGACCTGACCCTTAAACGTGTACAAGTAGAGAAGGTTACTGTGATCTATAGCAGAGGGAGAACTATATAGTGAACAGTGATGCACAAAGGGAGAACTGGATAATGAACAGCACTGTGCAATGGGACAACTGTATAATGAACATTATTGTGCAGATGGATAATTTTATAATGAACAGCATTTCATAGAGGGAGAACTTTGAAGAACAGCATTACAAATAGGAGACCTATATAATGAACAACACTGCGTATTTGGAGAACTGTATAACAAATAGAATTGCTCAGTGGGAATAATTGTATTGTGAACAGCATTATAAAGAGGGAGCATTGGATAGAGGGAGAACTGTATGTTGTTGTTTGTTTTGGGGTTTAATGCCATTTCTCAGTGCAAGATAGTCTACACATGGTGGCCAGTATAACTGGTGGAGGAAGAAGCCAGGAAACCCCATTTAGAACCACCAATGCAAAGGAAGGTACTGGCAGCTTTCTCACATACACACATTGGCCGAGCCCAAGCCTCAAACCCATGCAGACAGAGGTGAGATGGCTGTGATTGGTAAAGGCAAGCTCTTTAGACCACTTGGCCACCCAGGGCCCTGAAGATCTGTATAATAAACAGCATTATAAAGAGAGAGCATTGTATGATGAACAGTGTTATAATAAAAGAGCACTGTATATGAACAGCATTATAATGAGAAACCACTGTATAATGAACAGCATCGTAATGAGAAACCACTGTATAATAAACAACATAAAAATGAGAGAGTATTGTATAATGGACAGTGTTATAATGAGAAAGCACTATATAGTAAACGGCATTATAATGAGATAATGTATAATGAACAGTGTTATAATGAGATAGTACTGTATAGTGAACAGCATTATAATGAGAGCATTGTATAGTAAACATAATAATGAAAGTATTATATAGTGAACAGTGTTATAATGAGATAGCACTGTATATTGAACAGCATTGTAATGATAGTATTGTATAATGAAAGTGCTATAATGAGAAAACACTGTACAGTGAACAACATTATAATGAAAATGAACTGTATAATGAACAATATTATAATAAGAGAGCATTGTATATTGAACAACATATTAATGGGAGCATTGTATGGTGAACAGTGTTATAATGAGAAAGCACTGTATAGTGAACAGTATTATAATGAGAGTATTGTATAATGAACCGTGTTTTAATGAGACAGCACTGCATAATGTTTATTTAGTTGAACAGCCAAGTGATTCTTCTCCTTTTATATAAGACATTTGTCTACATTACTTCACTACCTGTAGTATGACTTGGATTATTTATTGGAAGCTTTTTTTGAAATTTTACGTTTTACAATTTAATTTTATTTGATGATTTACCCATTTTCAGGGCCTAGACTTGAGAGTGGAACATTTCCATTGCTTCAGTCAGCATGGACAGGGTGGCCATTACCACTATGACACGACACCAAATGATGTGCAGTATCGTGGCTACTTTGTCTTGCCAGAATACATCTATCGCATTGATTCCCCGAAAGAGACGAATCAGCTGGGACGATGAGCAGTTCGCTCCATGGAGCGATTCTTCATTATTTAGTCATTGAAACGGCAATGAAATAGATTACTTTTAATCATGATAATTTTTTAATGATACTTTTTTTTTCAAATTGAGTAAGAAATCTAAATTTGTGTTATATTTATATTCAGCATAACACAGTGAACCATATTTATAAAGGACACTTAAATGGCCATTAAATTTTGTCCTTTTTGGACAAGTGTCTTTATATAGAGGTTTGTTATGTAACAAAACGATGACAGGGGCTTCTTAAATGTTTCCCTAAAAGTGGAGGGAAAAAAAATCACTACATTCCTTCAGTCAGGCTTTTACAACTGATATTGTTAACAGGAAACACATTTCATATAAAGGTGAAAAAGAGAAGATTTCAGAGTAAGATGTTTCTGTACCAGTTGTGTTCATTGTAAGAAATATACATCTTCTTGAGATTAAATTTCTCCAGGCCTTCATTGGTTCCCATTCAAATAATCCCTTGTTCAGATTTTCTCTGATTTTTTTCTGGAAGCAATTGAAGTAACATGGCATTGCAGTCATCAGAAAAGCAGCTGGTTGGAATCACTTTACAATTTATTTTTAAATTGATTTTTCTTACTCTACAATTAAATAATTATGGGTACCTGAAAATCTACAAAAAGAAGAAAATAAAAGGCTGTCCTTGATTCTGTATGAAAGTTATTCATGTTACTATATGGTCATTTTTGAAGTTCAGGAGGTGTGAAATGTGAATGTGTTCAGTTGATGCCTATGTTTTACTGTGATAAAAGATGCTGAGTAAGATAATATTGGATTATAGAGTTGTTGTCGGGGGGAGGGGCTTGGAGGGGAAATATGGGTGTTCAAATGGGCTTAAATTTTTCACCATAATTTTTCTGGATAGTGGAATCTTTTCCTATACCTGGCACTCTGTCTGAATTCTGTTCATTTCAAAACTGAAGTCAGATACCTAATTGTTAGTAAGGTAAGGGGTGATCAAACTGAAGCCAGAAACCTAATTGTTAATGAGGAAAAGGGTGATCAAACTGAAGCCAGATACCTAATTGTTAATGAGGTCAAGGGTGTTCAAACTGAAGCCAGATACCTAATTGTCAATGAGGTAAAGCGTGATCAAACTGAAGTCGGATACCTAATTGTTAATGGGGTAAAGAGTGATCAAACTGAAGCCAGATACCTAATTGATAATGAGGTAATGGATGATGAAAGACTTCTAGTCATAATATTATTTCAGCATTTCAGCCAATCAAATCATTGAATTTTTTTTGAGCTTTTGTTAGGGTTTGTTATAGTGGCACTTTTAACACAGCGTTGGCAATATCATGCAGAGGAAATGGAAGATAAGAGCCTTTCCAAAGGACACATTGAGGCAGCCAACCTGATTAGGCACACACCAAGACAGCTGACCTGATTTTATAGTCATAAATAGCATTCCAATACAAATAAATGGTGAAGCATCAACAGCTACCAGATTCTGATGAATCCCCTATGTCTGTGTCATTATCAACTGGTTTTATTAAGGCACTTGGCAGCCATTTTCTCTGCATGATATACCAATAATGTGTGCAAGAGTGTCTTTAAAATAATCAAAATGATTTTTATTCATTTGGAATGAAATAAAAATGCTTTTACCACAGCCTGGTTTTCCTTTTTTAGAATGTTAAAGGGAGATAACTATTACTGTCATATCTTGTCTTGTGAAGAGTGAGATTTTTTTTGTGAAAATAAAATTCATCAGAATGTAAAAGATTATATTGAATTTTAAGATGCATAAAGGTGCAGCTACAATAAATGTAAAAAGTATTGTTATAACATATTTGTCAGGAAATTTTCTTGTTTTATTTCATTCAGATAACTATAGGTCCAGTGGCTTAGTGGTTAGAGAGTCCACCTTGGATGTGGGAGCTTGCGGGTTCAAACCTTGGCCAAGTCATACCAAAGACTTATAAAAATGATACTAACAGCTGCCTCGCTTGGCTCTAAGCATTAAGAGGTTAGTGTTAGGACTGGTCGGCCTGGTGTCAGGATAATGTGACTGGGTGGGACATTGTGCTACATCTCTTTGGCATGATGCCTCATTGCTAGATATCACCTTAAACTGCCACACTGCAGACATCATAGTGATATGACTGAAAAATCGCACACACACACACACACACACACACACACACACACACACACACACACACACACACACACACACACACACACACACACACACACACACACACATGCATGTGCAGCAAGCAGCACACACACACACACATGCATGTGCAGCAAGCAGCGATATCACAACATCAGTGTCAGTCTTTGTGTTAGCCTCTACATGAACAATATCACAGCTTGCAAGCATTGATAAATTGTCTTTTTACTGAATTTAGCACCAGTTTATAATGCAAAGAAACCTGTACCTCCTCCAACATTCCTTGGCTACCATCACATTTCAGCTAACTGAAATGAATGTCAATGGAACTTGAAATGCAGTTTCACATGTTTGTGTTAGAATTTGATTCCATCAGGAAAAAGACATCAGGGTAAGTGTAGTCTGACTAAAGCAATCATATTTACTCTAGAAAAGTGTCAATATGGACTGCCAAGTGTGTGAGATAAACCAGAAAATTTTGCCTTCATCGTTTCAGCCGACACCCTTGGTGGCTTGTATCCAGCTAAAAACAAACATCATCAAGGATATAAACAATGTACAAAATTTACTCATTCATTGATTTATAATTTCTAACTCAGTTGCCACCAAGCAGTTGCAGACATTGCCATCTTCTCAGCATTTTTACCTTTACATTTTTTTGTATCCTTGTTGCTTTTCATTTTTAAAATTGTTAGCTGGGTACAATCTGCTTGGGGTGCAGGCTGAAACTAGTTCCACTCTCAGTCGACTGGGAAATACATTACATAATGCCATTTATTGTGGATATTTGATGTCAACCCAAACAACATAAATATCAGAGTGGTCCTCTTACATTGTAGGACTAGAAGGCACTATAGTTGCCTACATGTGTCACATTCACCCCTTGTAAAATGTAACATCTGTTGCACATCACATTGCATAACTAAGATTTTTACTGGCACTTGGTAGGCCTTGTTCAGTGATTGCTGATGTTAATAAACTCATTTCATTTCACATCACTGTGTGGCATTTGATTCTGTGACTCAACCACAAATATTCTAAATGTAAAACTGCAAGGTATTGCATTGAAGCGAAACAAATATACCATTACTGTAATTGTAAATATTCGGTACCAGTATTTGACAGCTTTTACTTCATTATTAATTTCTTTATTGCTAATATTTAGAATTCAAGCAGTTCTAATGTTCGGGGGCCCCGAGTGGCCTAGTGGTCTAAAGCGTTGTCCGTTACGGATCACTGCCATCTCACCTCTGTCTGCGTGGGTTCGAGTCTAGGATTCGGCGAATGTGGATATGTGAGAAAGCTTGCCAGTAGCTTCTCGTGGGTCGGAGGTTCTTTCTGTGGATTTCCCGGTTTCTTCCTCCACCATTAATACTGGCCGCCATGTATAGCCTATCGTGTGCTGAAAAATGGTGTTAAGCCCAACAACAACAACAGTTCGAATGTTCTCATCAGAGGTACATTAGGGGGACATCTTTTTCATAAATATAGTTTGTCTTTACAGTAACATGGACATATCATGGAACAGAATAATAAATTAATGCATGAAATCGGCAAAGACTAATTTGGTTCATTTATTTCTCATGTAAAATCGAAGTATTTGATATTTCTTTGTGGCTATACAGTGATCAGTGCTTTTAAAGGTAACTCATGCTGGCTAAAGCGTTGATGTGCTAAACATAGTTACATTGTTTTGTTAGGTAAATTTACAGTTTATTTACTTTTCTTCAGAAAATAAAAATGGTTCTTTTATTCTCATCTTAAACCATAGTATTCTATACTTCTTTGTTATGATAGATGCAGTGGGCAATGTTTCATTGGCTTAGCATGATGTTTCTATAGGTAGTCAGTTCCAGCTGAAGCATTTTGATGTACCAAACACAATTACCATGCATTGTCTTGATAAATTCTAGCTATACACTCAGATGTATTTTGGAAGGGTCATGATAGTCCAAATAAGTATAAATACTGGACCCTAAACTTTCAAAATAAAATCTAGTGTTTCATCTTGAATCTGAATTAATATAGTCAAGGTATCAGCATGGGCTGTCTTGTGGGAGAAGAAAGCATGAACACCACCAAGAAAGTGAGGATGAAGATGAGAGTTATTGTGCAGAAATGCCGTAACTGATTATGGATGTGTGCATACAGCAACATTTTTTTATAGTGATGATGAGAAAGAAGAATTTCAGGGTAGGTGTTATACATCGAAACACATTTTACACAACAAAATGCAGCATATGACTGCTGTAAGGTGTATTTTGAGTATTGCATGTATGTGTGTTTTAGAGTTTTAACGTAGCTTTAACAACTTTTCAGCCATATTGCTTAGAAAGTCTGTAGTGTGGCAGTTTATAGTGATGTCTAGCGCTGGGGCATCATGCTGTAGACGTGTAGCATGATGTCACACCCAGTCACATTATCCTGACACAAAGCCAACCAGTCCCAACACTAACCTCTTAATGCTGAACACCTAGCAAGGCAGCTGTTACTGCCATTTTTGTAAGTCTTTGGTATGACTTGGCTTAGGTTCGAACCCGCAACCTCCCACATCTGAGGCGGAGCAGCAGGGAGGGTGAAAAAACAATAATTGGGGTACCCTGGAATTCCAAAAATAAGACTTCCTGCGGAAAACTACGAAATATATAAAATTATGCTAATAAACTCCAACCAACCCCTCTAGCTTTTCGATAATTTTCCTGATTTTACTAGCAAATCTTTGTTGCTGACGTTTGGAATTTATTTCCCAATTTTTTTTTTTGCAATTTTCGTAGCTTATCATTTACTCGTCGGGTACTCATCTCGAGAATTAATCACCATCCCTGCTGCTGTGTGGATGTAGTGTAATTAAATCATTATATCAATAATGGAATCTCATACAGCTAAACTAGCTCGACAGCGACTAGAGGCAATTAAGAAATATCTCCCCGTCCGTGATTCTGTTAAGAAGCAACTACAACAGCGTCAGGAGTCTCAGGTGGAATTTACAGAGGGTACAGAACGGTTATTTAAACCAATTGTTGAACCAACAAAGAAAATTGTTAAAGCAACTGAGGCAACACAAAAAGCTCTTGAAACATTGCCTGTTGATATTGCTGGGCGTCTTCAACCTCCTCAACCACCACCTGAAGATCAGCCACGACCTCCGCCAAGAGCCAGAATTAACATCATAGATAAATTCACACCTGAAGGTATTGCTGCTATCAGGGATCGAGGCCAATTACTTGATATTGCCGCCTGTGGATATTATAACAGAGATAATTATGTAAAACCCGAACATATAAAAAATATGAGACCTGCCGATTGGATTAAGGATGTATATCGCGTCACCGTTGATTTTCCGCAAATCGGATGGGATGTATATCGCGTCACCGTTGATTTTCCGCAAATCGGATGGGATGTATATCGCGTCACCGTTGATTTTCCGCAAATCGGATGGGATGTATATCGCGTCACCGTTGATTTTCCGCAAATCGGATCTGCAGAAGATATTAACAATTTTGAAATTTTTAACGATGTATATTGAACAAGTGAGACAAGAAAAAAAGAAAAAAAAAAGAAGGAATGAAGTCTAAACTTAAAGAGGTTGAATGAGCAAGGAGACAAAAGGAAAAAGATCTGGAATATGATGAAATTAGACGAAGGAGTGAATCACGTTCACCAAGTAAGAAAGAAACAACTGGAAGTGGTCTGAGCAATTGGGTCACTCAAGGAAGTGGTCTTATTACTCAATGTCCCGATAACGTCCTTGCCGACGTGGACAGATTAGAAATACTCATTGGTGGAAAACGAGCTGGTAATAATTCCCCAGAAATTATTAATGAAGCAGTTGCTATTTGTCAGAGATTATTTAGAGGCGGTATCATGGATATTAATGTTTATCGATCCCTCATTGATGAAATCGCATATGATTACCGCAGTGATTAAGGGTATACAATTAGATCAGTGACAAGAAAATAAGTTGATCATACATAATACCGTGGACCGATCATGGTCAGGGTGATAAATTCACGATTACCCACATATAAAGCGTACTACGGGGATGGATTTGGTGATGTTGTTCAGGGTCTATTTAGAAGGATAGCCCCAAAAGCAATACCATTTGCAAAACAACTGGGGATGAAAGCTATTGATGTTCATGATAAAGGTATTGGTGTTGTTGGTGATGTTACCGGTAAAGCATTCTCGGCAATCAAGGATATACTAGCATGATTAATACGACTACAACCTCAGTCAGTAAAATTACCCAGCACAGAAGTTATGCCTGCAAATGTTAGTAAGATAATAAGTCAAGCTGTAAATCAAAACCTAGTGGAGTTAGCTACGCCTGCAGATGTTAGAAAGATAATAAATCAAGCTGCAAATCAAGAACTAGCAGCAATGGCGTTGCCATCGGTGGCTGATGTACCCCTATCAGGAAAAGAAAGAGAAAAAAATATAGCTGCTAGTCTGATAGCTGGAAGTGGTCTTCGTGTTAGGCGATAACAAATATAATACAGATGTTCAAACATATATCTGATCCTGCATTCGACATGGACGCACCAATTCTCAAAGATGAATTGGTACCTGATTATCAGTATTATTCTCATGACGTACGTGTGCCTGACGAACGTGGAAGAATCGAATTACAAGTTCAGGATACAAGCAGGTATTTCCTACCCGCTGAGGCATTTATTGAGATCGAAGGTAGACTTTTGAAATTAGATAATACCGATTACGGAATTGGTGATCAAGATGGTTTTGTTATTAATGATGTCATGGTGTTATTTAAAAGTGCCACATACATGATTGATGGTCGGGAAATTGAGGTTTGTCATAACGACATCGACGTTGCCACAATGATACTTGGCCTTGCAAGATACAATGATGATTACTCGAGATCAGCTGGTCCATCAATGATGTTTGCAAAGGATACAACTGATCATCCAGAAAACAGAAATGCAAGACTAAATGCTGCTGGGGACACAGCTGTATCAATGAATGAAAATTTCAACTTGGGATTTGCATCACGTCAATCAATGCTGGGCAACGATGAAAGATTTTCATGTGCAATTCCACTATCACATATCTTTGGATTTTGTAGAAATGTTAGAAAGGTTATCTTCGGGGCAAAGCATACAATTGTCCTTGTGAGAAAACCTACCGATGATGATGCAATATGGCACGCTGAAGGAGTGATCCAGCTGCAACCGCCGCACTTCATGGAAAAGTAATGCTGACAAACCTTTCTTTGTGGATGCCAGCAATGACTCCATCACTAACCGAAGAACAATGGCTACTTTCTTTTATGGATAGCGGCGGCAAATCAACATTATCATGATTGAAGATGACCACAGATAGTGTTCAAAGTAACATTAATGGTTTATTCAAATGGCAGATAGCATCACAACAAGATGTCTCTGCACCACGACATATATTTATTGCTTTCCAAGATGCTGCACGAGTAAACTCACAGTTACGTAGTATAACGATATTTGACAGACTTGGTGTTACTGAAGTTTCTTTGAGAATAAATGGACATCAAGAACCAGCTGAGGATGTATTAGTGGATTTTGATAACAATCATGTTGCACGTGCATATCATCGTTTAATGACATTCATGGGAATTGATCAAACTGCTGATACTGGTTTGCAGATATCTCAGCGGGATTTTACAACACTGTATCCAGTCTATTATTTCTCACTGGAACACTTGGATTTGTTCAGACATTCAGTAGTTGATATACACTTTCGAGCTCGTGTAACAAGAGGAGTAGCTGTTGCTAATTACAGAGTAATCGCAGTTATACTCAGCGATAAAACAATGTTGCTTGAAGGTGTAGGTGGACGAATGAGAGTCATTGATGCCCCAGTCGAAAACATGTAATCAAATAGCTCATGATATTATAATGTCATATCATCATGTTAATGTTACTCTGACTCCTGGTCAGATTAAAAAGCTACAGTCGGCGTCAAGAAAGAATTTGGGAATGAAAATATTACTGGAATCAGCACAGATCACAGGTGGTCCAAATAAACTATCACTGACTGAACGTCAACTCAGGCATTTCAATGACGCCAAACGATCAAAGACCGGCGTACGACTTGATCTGTCTGCGGGTGCCATTAGCGATATTGCCAAGACGGGTGGTATATTTCCACTTCTCGCAGCTATACCCGCATTGATAGCCGCTGCAGCTCCAGCTGTTGCAAAAGCAGCTGCACTTGGTGCTGTTGGAACTGCCGCTGGAATGGCATTAAAGAAAGCAACAGGACAAGGAATAAAAAACTTTCAAAAAAATAAAAAAAAAAAGGGAAAGGTCTAAGACTACCAGGAACTCCTCGTTCATGGTACGGAAAAGGTCTAAGACTTCCCGGGACATTTCGTTGATCCTTCCCATGTCCAGTTTTGATTTACTTGATGCTGCTTCTCGATTAAACATCAAAAACGTTAGAGGTGTTTTATGTGTGATCAATTACCAAAACAACCAAATCGTGTTGAGACTGGTATTGTTAATCTCGATAGAAGTTCTGGTCCAGGTACTCATTGGGTTGCACACGCGATTGATCCACGTGGAATTGTTTATTTCGATTTGCATGGACTAGCACCACCGAAGGAATTTTTTAAATATGTCAGCGGAGTGCAAACTCCCGTATGGCATTCAACATTACCAACACAGACAAAAACTGATTCGCCAATATGTGGCTGTGAATCACTCGCTGTACTCGATGCTATTTCAAAATCTTCTGATGCACCTCATAAAGTTGTAAATGTGTACACTAGTTCTGTTTTAAATAATCACTAATTGTATAATGGTTGATATTTTTGGAAGATCCTGCATCAATGACAAGAAGAAAGAAGATATCGATTTGTCGAAATTCGCTACAAAAGATGAACTTGCTGACATTATGAATCTTTCTAGAGTTGACGGAGATGAAGTTGTTATTTTTCAGGATAAATACGGTGTTTTAACGACGAGTAATATTAAGTGGATCGACATAATTCGTAGAGTTCTCGGCGCTACCACGGATAATATTCCAGTATTCACTGACGGTGGTAGAATCAGAGACTCAAATATGTAATTTATAACTATAAGTGATGAAATTACAAAAAGTGTTGCTGATCATTTAAAATCCACTGGTGATACAATGACAAGTGAACTCAACATGAATCAAATCAAAATCGTTGTTTTAAGAGAACCAACAGGTGATGAAGATGCCGCAACAAAGAAATATGTGAATGATAAAGATACTACAATCGATGACAAATTAAATACACTATGAGCCGAGTATGACGTTCATGTAAATATGTTTATAAATACTCGTAGAAATTTTCAAAAACTTAATAAAATCGCAGATGATTTCTTTGGAAGTCCAATGCTTGTTGATGTAAAACTTTCTGAAATTAACACAACACTAGGAGATGTTATTAGTGGAATTCCTGATATCGTTAAAAAAAACTAATCTGATTAAAATTCCTCACAAGCAGATTAACAATATCGTATACACGGTATCATCAGGATCATCAACATGATCACAGCAAAATAACACTATTAAACATACCGCGGAAGTCACCGGTGTATATAGGTTGTCCGTGTTCAGTTCTGCAGCATTTAGGATATTTACTACATTTCCATTTCGTCACTCGACTGATAATTTTTCTGGAACCGTGTCTTTTGTGTTATATAAAGATGCCGAAGTAATATTTATACTGGAACCATCTGATAAAAAAATTAACCGCAGCGTCTTACTTGTGGTGTCTGGAATTTGTTGCTGAAACACCTCAATTGATTACTTAGTATCGAGTATATGATTTCACCGAGGTCAGATCTGAGCATCGTAAACAAATACAGATACAAGCAAGCGTGTTTGTTACAGACCCAACTGAAAAAAAACATTGACGAGTACACAGTAAAAATAAAAAAATACCGTAGACGTATCGTTGTTACTGATATAATTGTTTATTCTGCATCTACGATCGTCGCTGGAACAGCAACTATAATCGGATCATTATCAGCCACATATGTAACAGCACCAGTAATAGGAATTGGTGTTGGAGCTATAACCGGTATTGCTGGTATTCTTAATATAATTGCAAAAAAGATATCTACGTGTTCCGCTGATAAATTACATGAATATTAAATACTGCTATCAGTGGCAACACACGCGTATGTTAAATTATCATCGTTGATATCATCAGGACTCAGCAACAGAGCAATATCAGATCAGGAATTTGCAGAAATGATTAAGGTTTACCACTATGCCAGAGGTGTGGTAACTGGAAATCAAAACCCAACGACGGATGTCATCTCTGACAATAAATCCTGACTTAAAATCAATAATAATAATATTATCAACAGTGACATCGCAAGAACTCCTCCAACAAATCGTCACTAATACAACACCACCAACAACTACGATGATATCAACGAGCTCAACTAATCCTGAATTCGATGTTATCTTTCCAACGGCAATTTTAGCGAAATAACTAGCGTTAGCACAATTGCGGGTTTATCACAGTTGGCCAAATATTAGATCAAAATCATTTGGTGGGTTATCCGCAAATAACTCGTTAGTGTTTTCTTATAAAATAAACCCGGTGGAACTCCAGATTGGCAAGTTGTTGGTATTCCTACTGGTAGTTATCAAATAGAATAAATCAATGATGAATTCCAACGCAGGATTAAATCTATAACAGGACGGGAATCTAAAATCACTATTACGGTTCATGAACCAACATTATCAGCCGCGATAGAAATATCAACGCTGGATAACTCCGTAGATATATATCAATCAACGACCAGAACCGTTTTAGGATGGCTAGGACCACCTGTTTATAAGGGACCTCCAGAACCGATCAAAATTGATTTTGTCACTGACAAAAAGATATTTTTAAATTATCCAGAATATCAAAGAGAATATCCATGGTCTCGATATGATGCAGAGAGTACAATACAAGCCTTGTCGTCTGATGACAAAATTCCTGATTTACCAATTTTTATTCTTGAAAACGACAAAAGATTGGGTCTTCAACGATGAGATTTCTAAAAAAAATTCCAATAACATTAAATCCGAACATAAACGAAAAACTTATGATCTTTGAAACTTATTTTTAAATGTAACACAATATTACAGCGATGATGTAAAACAACAGATCATTGAAACTATACAACATCTAAACCAAGTTGTATCAGATTTTGAATATTTAAACAAAATCATCAACGATGCAGCGGATAAACACAATAAAGAATTAATCGATTATTATTTGATAAACAAAAAACAATTACCAGCATTTACATTTACATTACCACAATTTAACGCTAACGAGTTGAGAAAAACCGTCAACGACATCATCGATGAAAATTTTCCAAAAATTATTGCCGCATGGAGAAAAATATCTCCACTGGCGAATATTTTCCAACATGACAATGATTCATACGGCGGCGGTCGTCATGTATCACCGGGTATTGTCAACATCACGTCGACGATCGCGGTTAATTTGATGTGTGACGCCATAGATAGAAGTTATCTCGTAGACGTCGAAAAATCCAAACAAGCACAACAGGGATATATCCTATATTTATATACCCCGGAAGTACCTCCTGGGTTTTTAATTGTGGCAGTGCCAGTTAATCCGGTTTATCTGCGATGTCATAATCCGCTGTTGTCACGAATACATGTTAGACTTATTGACCAGGCCGGACACTTACTTTTCCATACGTCAGGAAGTTCTGGCAATACGTTTGTATGTACGCTCATAGAGCGTCATCTTAGATCTTCGCGTTCGTGACTGATATCTTCTCAGTGATTGCATCATCGAATTAAATTACACGAATAATTATAATGGACGGAATAATTGCAGAGATAGAAAAACTAACCCATGCACAACAATTGATGGTGTGTTATTATTGTCTAGGCAAACTTCGTAGTAAGATCATCGATGATGTAATCGATATAGTAAAAAATTCTGAATGGAAAAAAATGAAAAAATAAAATAAAAAATCTGAATCAGAATAAATATTATAATCAGAATCTGAATCTGAATGATCGGAATAAATATTATAATCCTGAACCAGAATCTGAATAAAAAATAAAAATAAAAAATAAATATGATGTGTCAGAATAAATATTATCAGAATCTGAATCTGAATAAATATTATTATCAGAATAAAACCTAAAGCCTAAAATAAAAATATTTCTGAATCAGAATAAATATTATAATCTGAATCTAAATAAATATTATGAAATTTTTTTTTTATACTAAACAATAAAAAATAAATAAGAATAAAAATAAATACTATAATCTGATTCTTATCAGAATGAAAATAGTATAATCTGAACCTGAGTCACTTTTATAATCCTTCTTGACTTTCGTCAGTGACTTTACAATGGATCGTTTCACGATCACAATCACGATGAGACATAAATTTTTTTAGCTATCGCACAGTGAACTCATAATCTTTTTTGTTTCGTATTCACGTGATAACTCTTATCTAACTTTTTCGATCGCATTTGCGAATAAAACAAATTTTTGAATATCCTCATCATCGACATAAAGTAGAGATTGTTTCATGGTTTGATGAAGTAACTTAATGAATCTATACTCGGCTGCTAGTGCATATCTCCCATCCTATTTCCGTTCCTGTAGCGCTTGAAAATCATTTGTGATTTTATCAGGGTGCAATTGTTCTGATAATTCTATACCCTCGTCATTTAATTTTTTAATCTCAGAAATAATTGCATGAATATTTTCGGAATTTGTTATATAATAAATATTTGTTTAAAACAAAAATATTTTTTGAATTTGAATCTGAATCAGTCCGAATAAAATAAAATGAATCTGAATCTGAATCTGATTATATTTGTGAATAAATCTAAATAATAAATCTGAATCTGTTAATTATATTTCTGAATAAATCTGAATCTGAATTATAATAAAAATAAAAATAACCTGAATCGGAATTATAATAAAAATAAATCTGAATCAGAGTCAGAATAAAAATAAAATGAATCTGATTATATTTCTGAATGAATCTGAATCAGAGTCAGAATAAAAATAAATCTTAATCTGACTAAGAATAAAAATAAATCTGAATCTGAATCAGAATTAAAAATAAAATGAATCTGATTCTATTTCTGAATAAATCTGAATTATAATAAACATAAAAAATAAATCTGAATCAGTCAGAATAAAAATAAATCTGAATCTAAATAAGAATAAAAAATAAATCTGAATCTGAATAAGGATAAAAATAAAATGAATTTGATTCTATTTCTGAATAAATCTGAATTATAATAAAAATGAAAAATAAATATGACTCCGAGTCAAAATAAAAATAAATCTGAATATAAATAAAAAAGTAATAAATCTCAATATAAATATGAATAAAAATAATAATTAAATATGAAGCAGAGTCAGAATCAAAATAAGATGAATCTGATTATATTTCTGACTAAATCTGAATCTAAAAAATAAATCTGAATCAGAGTTAGAATAAAAATAAATCTGAAATATAAAAATAATCAGAATAAAAATGAATCTGTATATAAAAAATAAACAAAAATAAACTGTAGCAATGATGAGCGGTTATCATACCACGGGGTCCCTTCATTGCAAGTATTTGCTGTAGAAGGGTCCCTTCATGGATGCCTTTCTTATGGCGGTTAAAGGGCACCCTTCAATGATTTTTGTTCTGGCGACATTCTTTCTGAATGTCAGTGAGATTTAGAGCTCAATCAAGCTACTGTTTATTTTGGAGGTCCCCGTTTCAATTTCACCTACACCACCCCCCCAAATCAAACCCCCGGTGAGTGAAAAATACACCCACCACGTTGTTCGACGTGGTGAGAAGTGTACATGAAATCCCTTGGGGCTGGGACCCCCACTATTAAGAAAAATTGTCATCGTACCACCACCGTCGACGATACGTCTGTCACGGGAATAGAACCCCAGGCCTCAGTATGAGAATAGAACGTTTTAACACTGCGCTACGGAGTCATTCTTGCAAACATATGTTTCAGAAATTATTATGAAGTTACCTATGCTGGATAAGCAGATAAGCTACACGTGATCAGTGTATACTGAATAAAATCACAATTATTGTAATGTGCAGTGTGGATTTACAAGACATTTTATAAAATATGCTGTATAAAATACCTGTATTTGATAATTCTGCACAAGATTTCGGGAGTTAAAATATATGTAGGTCTGTATACCTGTTTCACCTGGATTTGTACACACGCAAGCGTGATTTATACTGAGGTCACCTGTACTGGATAAGCAGACAACCTACATGTGCGATCAGTTACACTGAATAAAATCACAATTGCGGTAAACTGTAGCGTGGATTTATTTCAATTTCCAGACACACTTCATAAAATATACTGTATAAAATATCTGCATTCGATAATCGCACATACATTTTCTGCACAAGATGTCAT
Organism: Megalonaias nervosa; assembly: GCA_016617855.1. Taxonomy (NCBI): domain Eukaryota; kingdom Metazoa; phylum Mollusca; class Bivalvia; order Unionida; family Unionidae; genus Megalonaias; species Megalonaias nervosa. The sequence continues at coordinate 9,749 of JAECUM010023193.1, read as the reverse complement.
TCGTGAGGTTACAAAATACATGTAGATCTGTATATACAACTATCTTACCTGTCTTATACAGGTAAGAGCTAAAAATAATTTACCTATATTTTGTCCTGTTGTGAGAAACAGTAGAAAAACAACTGCGGCACAGTCATATAATATTACGCACTTGCAAGCGGGGCAACTACTTAATTACTCTAGCGGAGAAGTCGTTGCTTGACAGAATTATCTCCCTTCGTCATCTAACACTATAGGAACATAGCAGAATGTTATGTTTTGGTTAAATTTTTTCGAATAAGCCGATTTATATATTTTATCCGTGACACGTTATTCTGAAGGCATGCAAATATCAAAATATTTACCACCTGCATTCATTGATTGAAATATTATTTCTTCGCCAGTCTCTATATTTACAGACTTAACAACCTAACCCTCTTTCTAACCATTTTGTGCTTACCAGTACAACCAAACTTGCAATTTTGACTCTGTGTAACAGCTTATAAATTATCCAAAGAATTATCAAGTTTTCTGCCATTGATGTGATCGATCACAAATCCGTCATTGATCAGTCCATGAAAACATTCATATACGAATCTATGGGAGGAATATATTTCTTTTCCAACATTAGATCTGAGACAACCAGTATTATTAACAACACCGACTGGTCTTTTTAATCGACAGTGCCTGATGACACCATCATGATATGCTTCATAATTTTTAATGATGGGATGCTTCACAAATTCATTTTGCTTCATTTTATTTAATAATATTATTTTTCTAAATTATTATTTTATTGTTGAGGTGAAAATCTGGCGAGATAGTCTTCAGCGTTTCTTATTGGAGATTCATTACCGATGCCATCGGACTTATATTTTTTTATCATAATATCGTTTCAGCTCTCTGCGTTTTTCCTCTGACCCCAACGCCACATTTCAAGCGCGGTTTTGGTCCTAGACTTCAGCGCCGAACACTTTGCATATGGTAACCACAGAATTCATTTACGCAGGTTTTGTTACAAGAAAGTGAAAAACCGATCATGAGCCACTTGCATTTTTTGTATGCTTCAATCATTATATGTATAAGCAAACTTTAATTTAAATATATATTTGGCTTAATTATAATATGGAGGATGTTATGAGGTTATCTGCGATTAAGCCCTCTAAAGCCAGATTCGATCTCGACAGAATAACTGCTCAATTACCAAGGCGAGCTTTGGTTGATTTAACAAATAAAACTTTAATCAATCGTACCAGTGAATCCAAGAAAGAATTTCGCGATGATGGTGCAGTTCATGTATGGTCAACATTCAGAATTATACGCGACGCCGGTGGTGTTGTCGATGCTACAATGAATGATAAACGAGCAGCGACAATTATTAATTATCTCGACGCTGAACGAAAATATATTTTTTAAATAAAATTTATCGTGGCGACAGACGTCGCTGCGACTAACGACGACACATGGATTATCCGTGACAAACGTGATCCTGTTCGCGTGTCTCGTCAGGGTCATAGTGGAAGAATTGTAACGATAAATAAAAATTCAAAACCAGGAAAACTGACTGGAATTGATAGACCTTATTATGAACGAGCATATCCTGTAACGGCAGTTGTTTATGCGATATATACACTGAATGATAAACCTGACATTGACAAACTCCTTCCGATGAAAGTTTCTAAACTGAATTGTGTTGCTGAACGATTTACAGAACACTTTACAAAATCAAAACGAGGAAATGGTTTAACGGATCTAAGGCGTAAAAAAATAAATGATTGGGCAGAAACAGTTAAAGATACCGGAGCGTCCATCAACGATGTTGCTGAGTTATCAAGAAAATTAAAATTTCCAACAACAGTAAAAACACTAACAGGTGAAATTTTATACGAATCGAAATATAAATCACGAGGAGATCCAATAGTGGTTATTGATCATAATTCGCATGCTTGGACGAGTGACGTAATGATATTTCCACGAGATCGAACTGTTAAATTCTACAGCGGTAATATGTTTGATTTTATCGGAAATATCAGCAAGAGTGATCATATTTCTGTTTGGTTGTTTTCGAGTTCCGAAGATTCCTGTTACGACCAGTTTGTACGACCTAACGGAGATATGTAACGTACAGAATATCTCCAAGAAGAAATGAAAAATCTCGCGTTGAAGTACTCGAATGACGATCTTGAACATTTACTCGGTATTTGTTTTACAGTTCCATCGGTTGCTGCACATGCTGCTCAAAAGGAAAACTCGTGGATGCCAACACGACGAGAATTTCTCGAGGACATTCAACTGAGTTGTATAGAGTATGGTCATGGAGGTTTATGGAACACGAAATACGATTAGAAAAATGTTGTATCGGCTGATATGGTAGCGGCTTATTCAGGAAGTTTTCTTGGGTTCGGAGAATGTTCTGAGTATTTCAAACGATTTGGTCATCCAACATATGAAATGGTTAGAGTTTCAATAACGGACCTTTACCTGATTTTAATATGACAGGATTTGCTAAAATTATGTCATTTGAGTTAGCACTGAATCTACATCCGATCGTCTGTGTTTGGTTTGGAAGACATTTTTCAGAAAAATGTTGGGTTCCAATAGTGTTGTTGAGATTTATGCTTGATTCGGATATTTTGATTTCTCTGACGTTGACTGAAGCTATCATATCATCTAATTCTCAAAAACAAGTTTGGTTACCACCACAGAAGAAATACTCCGATGATGAAAATCCTGATATGACCGATTATGAAAATAAAACCACAAAAGATCTAGGACGGAAAATAATCGGTAAATTTACTCAAGGTGGATCATATGATCACAAACGACGTTGTAGATTAATCATCGATGATGCTGAATTGGATTTTATTATTGCCGATACAACATCGAAAAATACATTTGTGAATCGAGAAAATGCTTATTTGTCTGATGGAGCTAAATTAGGTACGATTGTAAGTTACATCGAAGGTGAATCACCACAGTTTACTCATTTAAGATCTTCGATGTTTGCTTATGTTTCGATAAATTTATTAACGATGATTAATCGATTTGCTGATACCGCGGTTAGGGTCGCTACAGATTCATTTTTTATCAGCAGAAAATATTTGGAATCACTGAAACAATTTGGTATCGGTGATCATGCTGATTGGGGTGGTTGGCGGATAAAACAAGAACAAATTCTTGATTATTCTGCTTCGGCTGATTATAAACCAGAAGCGATATTTTATAAAAATAATGGTTTATCAGAATTATAACCGGCTCCATCTGTATTCGATCCCGTAACTCTTCATAAGACTGTTTATCTTAACGGATGTGGTGTATCAGGTAAGACAACACGTGTGATTGAATTATTTCGTAAGAGTTATTCAAACTCCATCAATATGATCGTACTCGCACCCACACATAGATTAGCTCGTGAAATGAATGAGCGTGGAGTTAATTCGTGTACTTATCACAGTTTCTTTCGTTGGAGAGGAGATGAGTGGGATCCGTCGAGAATGGGAGAAAAACATATTCCTAATAGTATTATTTGGGATGAAATTTGTACTGTATCGTTGGATGTATTAAAAACGTTTTTGAAAGGGTTGTTACCGAGAAACACTGCAATTATCATGTGTGGTGATCATGGTCAACCTCGACCTTTTGTTGGATCATCTCCACACGAATGGCTGAAACAGTTCGTAGATTATTATGAGGAGATAACTGATGATTATAGAGCTATTAATGAAGCGCTGAAAGAATTTAAAAGATTGATCAGACTGCAGCCAGATATAATTCAGTGTAAAACAATGCGTGAAATAATTTCAGAAACTCCGATGAATGATTTTTGGAATTTATGGAAACCCACTGATTTGATAGTCGCAAGTAGTTCGTGATACACTTCAGGAGAAATTAGGAAAGATTTTCTGATTTGCCTGCTCCGTTATGTTATCGTCCAACAGATACTCGAAAACAAAATGTCAAAGTCGATATTCCAGGAACCAATGAAAAACAAAAACGCGTTCTTAATGATATTGTTGTTGTTGATGTTAACGCAGTTGAGAACGCATTAACGATGGATAAATCTCCGTGGACGTTAGGGTACGCCATGACGATTCACTCCTCACAAGGATTAACTATTTCTGGTACTAAGATCTGGATCGTCGATGATCGGATCGAATGGTCAAATTTAGTTTATTTGGCGGTTTCGAGAGTCAGAGAAATGAATCAGCTAAAACGAGTTGTTATGGATCACGAAATGAACGAGGAAATAACTGATTTAACATTAAAGATGTTGTCAAGAAAAAAATAGTTGGTTATCATCAATCTGACAAAAAAATAATAGAGAATTTGATGTTGATGTTGATTTTGTTATGACGCTAAAACAACAGCAGAATAATTATTGTGCAAGCTGTAATACAGTAATGATGTGCAAGCTGTAATACAGTAATGATGTGCCAGTATTGGAATAATAATCCAAAACAATTCACCGTGGATAGAATTAATAGTAATCTCGGTCACACACGTGAAAATGTGATATTGACCTGTCTTGAGTGTAATCGACGTAGGGGTTCTAGTGTTCTGCTTTTACAGAAGTGAAGGCGGTGGTAATTGTGTATCTTCAGGAATTACTTGTAACTGTTCGCATACAAATCCATGCTGAGGAGCAGTTGAATCCAGTCTGTAGATTGCAAGTCTATCCGTGGATCTTACCGCGCTGAAAATTTTATGTGTGGTTACACTCCAAATAGGATCAGTTGCTCTTTTTTTTTGCCATCTTCAAGTTCACCAGGTTCATATAAATATCTTACAGTCACATTACCTAATACTGGTTGTTTTGAGGAAGAGTCACGTCGTTGTATTGGTATATTTTTTTGTGTGATCGGGCTGATGGGTTCCATGGAAGTTGCAGGAGTAATTTCATTATTTAACTCAGCTATCACACTTGGTTGTCTTGCAACCCATTCACGAGATCTTTTGTCCACGGACATAAGGTCAGTGGATATTTCCTTCGCATACTGATATCCAAATAATCTCTCAGCAAGCGCATACTGATATCCAAATAATCTCTCAGCAAGTGTACGATTAAATCGTTCAACGATTGCCTGATCGCGATGAATTGCGGTATGTCCTCGTCTGATTTTGACTTTATGTTTTTTCATCAGAGATGATACTGCACCAAGAAATTCTTTGCCAGGATCAACCTGTAGTAGCTGTGGCCATCGTAGACCACCGCGTTGATAAATTCGTTCAAAAGCAGATGCAACTTCAGATGCTGTTTTTGTTGATGATAGTTCTGGTTCTTTATATCTGCTTGCAACGTCATTGACAGTTAATGCATATTTGTATGTGCGTGATTGACGTCTACGTGTTTTAATAGTATCATGAGGTAAAAACAAAATATATGCTTGATGAACTTCATTGGGAGTACTGACATTAAAATGTGCGTACTGAATTTTTTAGGTGGTGGTAGATAAATTTGCCATATTGCCTATCGTGCTAACCAATTCGCAGCAACAGAACGTGTGACATTTGCTGCATCAGCAAGTTTACTAATCGCTGCTCTACCTCTGCAATATCCTCTTGGGCTATAATAAATCGATTCCATTACAATAATTATGTATGATTAATTACCGGCTCCTAGCATTAATTTACCTTTCATTGCTGATTTTACTAGGAAGCTAGCAAGTTTATCTCTAACAGATTTATTTTTTATGGAATTTAACGAGTGAATCAACTTTACATCTGCAATATGTCGTTTTTGTAAATCTGGATTTTTATATGCAACATCATGAATATGGCACGCTTGATAAATCGCATTTATTGGATACTCTCCGGGTCTTGGTTGGTCTCGTTCGTCAAGTCGGGTATCAAATCGGATTCCCTGACCACAATAATTATATCACGTAGATGTTTTTCTCCTGGGTATTTAGCCCATTGAGTTCCTGGTAATTTTCCAAGTGAAGCAGCCATATCACCACCCGTCTTCGTACGAGACGAAATAAATCTGTATTTGCTTGTACCAGATTTCACACACTTGTCTGTAAGTGCAAGTTGTTTTTATTTTTTTGTTGTTATTGTTGTTAATCCACTGGTGGGGGTGGGTGCTCTGCATCGAACACAATATAAATTCATATTATTTATTATATTTGTACATCATGGATGTCACTGATTCTCAGCGACACGAAAACAAGAGCCAGTCAAGCATCATGCAGCGTTACCAAATTCTATCAGAGCAATTATCATAGGTTCATCTGGGTCTGGTAAGACGCAATTATTGCTTACTCTAATAATGAGATGGCTAAAGTGGGATAAGTTGTATATTTGGTTGCGGCATCCGTAGATGATCAGCGATGCTACGATGTGCTTAAAGATTTAATGAAGAAGCGAAGTCGTTGGATGAAGATGATGATGATAATGATATTGTTGATTTTATCACCGATATTGATGAAGCTCCATCTGTAGATGATCTCGATGGACGTATTAATAATCTCGTAGTGTATGATGATGTGATGCTGGACAAACAATAAAATCCAGCTCGGACATTTTCCCGAGGCAGACACAAAACCACTGATATTATATATGTTACTCAGCGATATACACAAATACCTAAAGTGATCAGAGACAATTGTAATCTTTTAGTTGTATTTAATGGAGTCTATACACATACTCTGTGAAACATTCGTCAGACTTAGTGTTCAGGAGATATGGATATGATTAAGTTCAAAAACTTCTTTTCAAAAGCGCAAGCTACCCCACATGGATTTATCACGATAAATTTACATGATCCTCGTTCGAGATATCGTATAGGTCTTGATAAAATTTTCGACTGAAAAACACAGCAGCAGGGAGGGTGATTAATTCTCGAGATGAGTACCCGACGAGTAAATGATAAGCTACGAAAATTGCAAAAAATTGGGAAATAAATTCCAAACGTCAGCAACAAAGATTTGCTAGTAAAATCAGGAAAATTATCGAAAAGCTAGAGGAGTTGGTTGGAATTTGTTAGCGTAATTTTGTATATTTCGTAGTGTTCCACAGGAAGCCTTTTTTTTGGAATTCCAGGGTACCCCAATTCGAGTCTGTTCACTCTCCCTGCTGCTAGCGGACGTTCTAACCACTAGGCTACTGGAGCGGTTATATATGAGTATTGAAAAGTTGTGAATATTTTATTATATTTTTTTATGTTCTTTGAACTTGTCAAGATTTAATGTTGATAGAGAGACAAAATAAGGTTCTGTACAATGATCTGCAGTTGCACATCAACTCACTGGACAGCTGCAGAAATATGCATGTAACATAAACAAACGACAGTTATGTCAAAACGGCCAAGAAAGGGAACAATTTTGTTACTGAAGAAAGAGCCTCAGTCGAATTATTGTTAAAGAAAATAGAAAAAAATTATAAAAGTTTGAAGTGGCTCTAACCCAAATTAGTGGTAGGCAACCTGAAAAAAGAATTAGATATACCTGTTGAGGAAGCATAATTTTTCCCATCAGAAGAGTAACCGCCCAAATATACATCCACAGTCGAATCTCAACTTGCAGGGTCGAAAATGATTTTTAAAAAAGTAAATAAGAAGGCTTGGTGGATTGTGTGACCCTAACGACCTCGCGTATCGACTGGAAACACTTGTGGGATCAATTAGTGCGGCAGTAATGCACCAGAAGTTATTATTGAAATTACATCGATTTGTCAGCAACTGGTCACTAATGACCTCAAAGAAATAGACACATATCGCGCGCTAATGCATGGACGTGTTGAAGATATCAGTGATGTATATTACTACGACACCGATGGTGAGTTCTGAAACGATTGAGACAGTGCATGTGCTACGCGAAATGTATGCTGCATGCAACAGGTTGTTTTAAATACAGTGCTAGACATTACTGTAAACTGCCACACTGCAGACATCGTAGCAATATGACTGAACAATTGTTAAAGCTACGTTAAGAATCCAAATCTCTCTCTCACACACAGACTACAGAATCACATTTGTTATCGTTTATGCAGTTGGGAAGCGCTTCAACGCTGTCATTTCTTGTGCACACCACATATACTTACCCACCAAACTGGTATTGCAGGCCAGTTTACATGGCAAATAAGCACTCGACATAGTCTTAAGGCACCAACGAACGTGTCCAAATTATAACACGAGAGCATAACAAAATGGTATTGACCACTTACAAGTGACTGAAATTTATTTGCGTTTAAACCGTCATCAGGAATCCTCTTAAGAAATTCAGCTGTACTATGGACCGGCATCAAACTATCTTCACTGGTCTGCATATTTCCCAACAAGACTTTCGTACATTGTAACCGATTTATTACTTTTCATTAGAGTATCTAGAGTTGTTCAGGCAACCAGTTGTTGATATGTATTTTCATGCTGGTGTTGGTGCACTTCCCGTGGCGATGTTAATTACAGATGTTATACTGTGATACCTTCTGACAAGACTCTGTTGTTGGACTGTGCTAGTGGCAGAATGAGGGGTAATCGATGCGCCTGTGGAAAATACATAATTGAACGTGTTACATATTTAAATACTGTCCTATCGCGAAGTGAATGTCGGCCTTAGTGAAAATCAACTTGCAGAAATAAAAAACGGAATTAAAAACAATGATACCAGGAACAAGTCGTCGAATTCCATCGGGCAGAGGTCTTCTATTACCCGGTCGCAGAGGATTACGCCATCGACCCGTCATTGTCCAATCATAATCTTCTCGCAATAGAAAACGTAATAAAACATTTTTGTGCCACACACACGTGAAACCGGTACCATCAACCTGGATTTGACAACAGGACCTGGCATTCTCATTGGGTCGCATACATGATGACACCGCAGCATCGTTTGTATTTTGACTCGTATGGACTTACACCACCAGACGAAGTTAAGTTGTTGATTATTTAACTAGGCACGGACGACAACCACTGTCTTATTTGACTAGGCTAGTACAAACACGGTTGGATAGCCCCATATGCGGTCATCTTGTTGTTGAAGCGTTGCGTGCACTTGAGCGTTCACCAACACCGCAAACACTTATTGATTTCACAGTAAAGTTTGTTTAATATTATACAAATGTCTGTTAACATTTATGGAAGTTACTCAGCTCGAGGACACGGTGCTGATGTGGATCTGAGCAGATTTGCCACCAAAGCGGATTTGACTGAGTTTATTAGCCGTGTTGTTGGTGTTGATTCAGGTGAGCTTGTAATTTTTGAAGATCAAAATGGTAAACTGGAATCAGAGACGCTGGTGTGCCAGTTACATTTATTAAAGACTATGTTGATACAGTCCATGGGATGAAACAAGACGTGGATGGATCGCAGATATTCCGCACAATCAGGTGTACTAACTTTATTGACCTTAATTACGGGAATATTAATTAAAGGAGAAAATCCAGATGACGGGCTAACCTAAGTAAACAACCGACTTGTTTCACTTCTGGTAGAAATAGTTTTGATACACGTAAACCTTACATTTTAAAAGTGCGCGAGTCTGGAGTATATTTACTATACGGTAACTGGAATAAAAGACGTGCGGTCGAATGGGAATATTGATAAAAAAATAAACGTCATCTTCATCGTAATTATGTATCACTAATATTATGTATTAAAAAGCCAGGCAAGTTATGTATTATTTTAACAGTTTCAGTTTAAGCATCATTAGTCACCGGAGATGAAATTCAGTTTGAAGCAGACGACGTTTATCCGGACGGTTACACTTAGCCGTCTTTGGCGTTTGTGTTTAAAATTTGATCACGTGTTGGTGTCAGATTCGATCACGGATATA